>CM040429.1:117590858-117623358 GCA_022702705.1 Papilionanthe hookeriana x Papilionanthe teres
CTTTCTCGGACATAAAATCCGTAGCGACTTTTATTTATGCGGGATGTAGAAAACAAGATAGAACCGAGTCTCTGGGATCACTTACACCTTATCAGCAGTTCTATTGATCTCCCTTGGCTAGTGGGGGGAGATTTCAATTGCATTGCCACTTCTGCTGAGAAATTGGGGGGTAGGACCTCCACCCTTAGCACTATGAACTTTTTCAGTGACAATATCCAGACTGCAGGTTTGTTTGATCTTGGTTTTAAGGGCCCACCTTTCACCTGGAGGAGAAGCAAGATTTGGGAAAGGTTGAACAGATTCTTGGTAAATGAAGCTTGACACTCCCAGTTTCTACATTCCTCTATCACCCGCCTCCCCCTCCTTTGTTCTGACCACCGACCCCTCATCCTTTCTTTTTCTGCTCCCCCACAAACTTTCTCCTGTCCCCCCTTCAGATACCAAAATTTCTGGTCGACCCATCTAAACTTTGTTACTCTCATCCGATCAACGTGGCGAGGGAGACTCACTCGACCCTTGGATTAAGTTGGGGCTACTTCATCTTAAAACCTGTAAAGCTCTCAATAAATGGGGGTGGAGAGAGTTTGGAAATGTTTTTTCTATAATAAATGAAGCTGAAGAGGAGGTGAATAGTTTTGAGCAGCTGGCCTTGAGGGGGGAGGCCACTAACCTTCTTTTAGCTGCTCAAACTAAACTTTCCAATTCTATTGACATTCAAGACATGTTCCTAAAATAGAAAGCTTCTATCAAAAGTTTTGCAGAGGGGGACAAAAATACAAAATTTTTTCATGCCTACATCAGATATAGAAGAAGCTACAACATCATTCACAGCATAAAGGATGAGGATGGGGTTTGGCTGAAGAACAATTTGGAGATTGGAAGGAGTGCTATCAAGTATTTTCATAACCTGATATCCCAACCCTTAGTTGGTAGGGTTCAGATCACCCCCACCATCTTACAGGACCATTTCCATTATATCAATTCATTATCCCTCACTGAACCACCCACTGATGCTGAGATCTGGCAAGCCCTCTGCAGCATTGACAGCTCTAAATCGGCTGGACATGATGGTTTCACTGCTGATATCTACTAAAAAACCTGGACTGTTATTAAAGCTGAGGCTATTGCTACAATTATCAGTTTTTTCCATGGGAAGGATATGTCTTACTTCTTTCACTCTTCCAATATTATCCTTATTCCAAAGAACACTGAACTGAGTAGTTGGGATCAATTCAGACCCATCAGTCTTACCTCAGTTATAAGCAAGATAATTAGCAAAATCCTTGTCATAAGGACTCAACCTCATTTAAATAAAATTATCAATCTGAATCAATCAGCATTCATTAAAGGCGAGTCCATTCGATAATGTCTCGTTAGGCCAAGAATTGCTTCGGACCTAAACAAGCGAGTGTAGAGGGGTAATCTAATCTACAAATTAGACATCGGGAAGGCTTATGATACTATCGACTGGGATTTCATTTTAGAGGTGTTGTCGGCTAGGGGTTTCAATGAAAGTTTTATTAATTTGATTCAAAGATGGCTCAGCAATAATTTCCACTCACTTCTGATAAATGGTTCCAGCCGGGGGCCTTTTTCTGCTACCAGGGGCCTTAAGCAGGGGGACCCCCTTTCCCCCCACTCTATTCTTGGTATGGACAACTTCTCCTCAATGCTTAATCATTTGCAAAATAATCATCAGCAGGTTAGATATCATCACAGATCCAATATTCCTATTTCTCATCTAATATATGTAGATGATGTCATGATTTTCTCCAATGCTTCTAAAAGGGCTGTGACCTACATTTATAAGTGCCTCCAGATTTTTCAGGAACAGTCTGGCCTTAGTTTTAATAAAGCTAAGTGTCAAATATTATTCTCTAAGAAGATGTCTCGGGACACTAAACATTGGGCTCTCGATCACACCGGCTTTTCCAGGCACGACCTTACCTATCAAATATTTGGGGGTTCGGAGTCGACATTGGCAGAACAAAGCAGACCCATTTTGATGATACACATAACAAGATCTGCACTTATCTCTCTAACTGGACCCACATTTATTTATCATTTGGGGAAGACTTAACTTACTTAAAAGCATCCTTACTACCCTCCCTAACTATCTTATGCAGATGATCACCATGAAAAAGGGCACCCAAGTGCAATTAGAAAGGGCTTTTAACCACTTTCTCTGGGCTGGTAAAAGGATGTAGATACATTGGGCATCCTAGTAGAAAATGGCTAAGCTCGAATGGTGCAGTGATGCAGGTTTTAAAGGCTTAAATCAAATGATTCAAGTGAACCATTGCAAGTTATGGATAAATTTTAGAGCCCAGGACTCCCTCAGGGCTAATTTTCTGATGGAAAAATATTGTAAGCATACCCACCCTTCCTTGGTTACTCTTAAATTAGGGGACTCCAAAATTTGGAAAGCTATGGTAAAAAACAGACAGGTGGCTGAACAGCTCTATATCTGGCATTTGGGTAAAGGCATCATTAATTTCTGGTTGGATCACTGGTGCCCCCAAGACTGGTTACAACTAAGCACCCCTATCAGCAACCTTAACCTTTTGGTAGCTGATTGTTGTGAGGGTGAAAACTGGTCCACTTCCTTTCTTCATTCCATCCTGATGGCCCCTTCTGTATAGAAGATCACCACTATTCCATTTGATAGATCCATACCTGACACTCCTGAATGGCCATCTATTAAAAACCAAAGTTCTTCCAAAAGCTATCTACACTAAACTGTTTAATTGGGATGCAGTACCCTGGGGAGAGATTTTCTAGGGAACTATCTTTCTCCTTCTATGGCTTTCTTCGCTGGAGAACTTTTAACCACTTCCTACCCACTCGATGATATCTTAAAACTAAAAGGGCTCGGTGGACCTTCTTGCTTGCAGCTTATGCCATAAGGAGGAAGAATCCATTACTCATATATTCTTTGCTTGTAGTTTCTCCCAAAAGGTCCAGTCCGATCTTCTTCGAGCGGACTCGACTTAACACATTAAATTTACAATGGGACAATCTAATCACTTGTCTGGTTGATTGGAACAATGCTCGGTACTGTCTTGCTCTCCCCCTCCTCATCTGCTTGGTTCATTTGGATGGCCGGAAATAAGGCAATTTTTGAGAATGTGCTTATTAAGGAGAAGACGCGTGGTCGATCGTTGCATGTCCTACTTGCAGAAGCTTATTAAATTCAAGAACTTCCCAAACTTTTGCGTCATTACCTCCTCTCAAACCAGCAAGACCCCCAATATCACCAAGGAATTTTGGTTTCCCCCAAAGCATAATTGGGTCAAAGTGAACACAGATGGTAGCTATAAAACTGGAAATGCTGGCATGGGTGCAATTTTCAAAAACCAGCAGGGATGTGTCTGCTATTTTTTAGGGCCCCCATAGTGGTAATAGATGCTTTAGATTCTGAATTACAAGCAGTTTTTTGGGCTATGAAGTTGGCAGTGAAGCTACATTGGACCTCCCTAATTATGGAAGGAGATTCTCAAGAGATGTTTCAGATGATTGAAAACAACACTACTCTTAACTGGCATCATAATTACTGGACCCATAAGATCCAGTTACTTAAAACCCAACTCAAAGTCCGCTTTCAGTTCAACTTCAGAGAAGGAAATAAACCTGCTGAGTGGCTTGCAAAAGTTGTCGCCATCTCCTCCAGGTTGTCTTTATCTACCACCCCCTTCCCAACTCAAACTTCTCATTGCTACTGATCTCTTAGCTTCTCCCTATCTCAGACTGAACTATTGATGGTCGATTTGGTTCGGTGGAATGTTTGTAGTTGTATCATTCTTATGCAGTTTTTTGTTTTGTTTTTTTGGAGAAGACTGTTGACTTGTTAGGTGTTTGGGACCACTTCTCCATGGTTATGTACAAATGTTTCCACTGTAACATGCAGGGGGCCTCCTGTAGCCCTTTCTTAATATATATATATATATATATATATATATATATATATATATATTATTTTATTATATTTATTTTAAATATTTTAAGTATAGTATCTTATTTATAAATATAATTTAATTATAAAAATATTTAATAATTAAATAAATTATTAATAAATATATATAGGTATATATATATATATATATATATATATATATATATATATATATATATATATAATTATTTTTATTTTAAATATTTTAAATAAATTATATTATTTATAAATATAATTTAATTATTAAAATATTTATTTGTTAAATAAAATATAAATAAAAATATATATATAGGTATATATAAATATATATTTATATAAATATATATATATATATATATATATATATATATATATATATATATATATATATATATATATTTATATAATATTACTTTTTTATTTTAAATATTTTAAGTATAGTATATTAATTTTAAATATAATTTAATTATAAAAATATTTAATAGTTAAAAAAATTATAAATAAACAAATAAATATATATATATATATATATATATATATATATATATATATATATATATATATGTATATATATATATGTATATGTATATATATATATATATATGTATATGTATATGTATATGTATATATATACATATATGTATATATATATATGTATATGTATATGTACTCATATATGTATATGTAAATGTATTTGTATACATATACATATACGTATATATATACATATATATATATATATATATATACATATATATATATATATGTATATAGATATATATATATATATATGTATATAGATATATATATATATATGTATATAGATATATATATATGTATATAGATATATATATATATATACATATAGATATATATATATACATATAGATATATATATATACATACGTATATATATATATATATATATATATATATATATATATATATATATATATATATATATATATTTATATATATAGATATACATATATATATATAGATATATAAAAATTTATATAATATTATATTTTTATTTTAAAAATTTTAAGTATAGAATATTATTTATAAATATAATTTAATTATAAAAGTATTTAATATTTAAATTAATTATAAATAAATATATTTATAGGCATATATATATATATATATATATATATATATATATATATATATATATATATATATATATATATATAATTATTTTTTTATTTTAAATGTTTTAGGTATAGAATATTATTTATAAATATAATTTAATTTAAAAAAATTAATAATTAAATAAATTATAAATAAAAAATATATAGTTATATATAAATATATATATATATATATATATATATATATATATATATATATATATATATATATATATATATATATATCTATATATATAATATTATTTTTTTATTTTAAATGTTTAAAGTATAGTATATTATTTAAAAATATAATTTAATTATAAAATAAATTATAAATAAATAAATAAATATATATATATATATATATATATATATATTTAAAATTATTTTTTATTTTAATTATTTTAAGTATAGTATATTATTTATAAATATAATTTAATTATAAAAAAATTTAATAGTTAACGAAATTATAAATAAATAAATGTAAATATATATATATATATATATATATATATATATATATATATATATATATATATATATATATATATATATATATATATATATATTTATATTAAATAATTTCTTATTTTAAATATTTTAGGTATAATATATTATTTAGAAATATTATTTAATTATAAAACTATTTAATAGATAAATAAATTATAAAAATATATATATAGGTATATATATATATGTATATATATATATATATATATATATATATATATATATATATATATATATATATATATATATATATATATATATATATATATATATATATATATATATATATATATAAATTTATTTAATATTATTTTTTTGTTTTAAATATTTTATGTATAGTATATTATTTATAAATATTATTTAATTATAAAACTATTTAATAGATAAATAAATTATAAAAAAATATATATAGGTATATATATATATATATATATATATATATATATATATATATATATATATATATATATATATATATATATATATATATATTTATTTATTTAATATTATTTTTTTGTTTTAAATATTTTATGTATAGTATATTATTTATAAATATAATTTAATCATAAAAATATTTAATAATTAAAAAAATTGTAAATAAAATTATATATAGGTATATATTAATATAAATTTATTTAAAATATATATATATATATATATATATATATATATATATATATATATATATATACATAAATTTACATATATATAAAATATTATTTTTTAAAATATATATATATATATATATATTTATAAATTTAGATAAATAAATAAATAAATATATATATATATATATAATTTATATATATATATATATATATTTAATATTATTTTTTTAAAATATTTTAAGTATATTATATTATTTAGAAATATAATTTAATTATAAAAATATTTAATAGTTAAAAAAATTATAAATAAAAAATATATATTTGTGTATATATAAAAATATATCGAAAACGGATGATTCCATTGTCGGGAAGTTCATCCTTGTAGACAGCGAAGTCCATTCCATTGGTGAAGGAGAAAATTAACTTTGGCGTAGTCATTTTCTGCAGGGAAGATTCTGAGTTTTAGTCCCAAATTATGCTTCCTTTTGTCGCAAAATTTAGGACGAAAAAAGAAAGAGTCCGAACACATTTTCGTTTATCTTAATGTATTTATGATTTAAAAGTGTTTGTTTATTAAAATGGTTATTTATTAGAAGATTTATTTGTTAGGAACAAAATGTTTAAAGGACGGAGGTTTATAGAAAAGAAAGGGACCCGGTTCAGAATTGGAAAGGAAGAGAAAGTTTCGTAAGGCTTCACAATCCGAAGGACCGCTCCTAAGCTAACACCTATTGGGGGTCCACCCCACCTCAGAAAAGAGGTAAAGGGATTTCAGAACCTCTCTGTTTAGGGGTGTCTAAGCAGTGGCTCCTAAATCCGAGAGAAGTTGGCTATACCCGTTCAAGATAGAAATGAATGTGTATGTCAACGGAAGAATGATAGTTTTGGTCCACTAAGGATATGGACTCACTATCGATTTATGAAAGCAAAACCATCTAATCAAAATGGAGAGAGGAACTTAATCCCAGCGGAGTCGCCAGAAATTGTCGGCATATTTTTAGGTTTTAATTTAAATATATATATAATTTAGAAAGTAGCATTTGATTTTGAAAATAATTTGAAAATTTAGAGATATGAAATCAAACCGATCTCACATGCCAAATAGTTTATATAAACGAGCACCACACCACAAACCGTATATCTATCCCGAAGAATAGACACACTGCTTGATGATGGGGCTCGGTTAAACAAGCTAGAAGATTTGTGACATCCGTTTGGTCTGCGAACCAATTTTATAAGCCTACAAGTTCCCCTACTTAATATAAAGAAATTAAGCGGGGTTTATATTACCTGAGTTCTTAAAGTTCCCTATAAGGGCAAGCCCCTATAGTTAATTACATCTTAAATGACGAGAATCATTTAAGAAAACTCTCGATAATGATCAGTGGTTTTACTCTCAAGAATTTCAAAGTTTAAGGTTTTCAAACAATTGGATTTTGGAAATTTCAACTAGGAATGGATTAAATTTGGAACAGTTAATTTCAGGAGTCTAAAGGAAGAGAAGTAGGAGAAGCTGAGGATCCAAGAAGAATCTTGGCAACTTCCCAAACTATCCTATGGTTTGGTTTCAATTTGAGAATTTATTTACTATTGCAATCCTGCCAATTTTAATTAATTAGGACTTATATTTATATGATATAATCACACAAATAGCCTCGAAGATGTGAGGGTTTATGTCGTACCAAACGACTACCTCGGAGTCCTAAGACCGGTTAGGGCTTAATTTACATGACATGATCATGCAAATGCCTAACGAAGAGTTGCGGATTTATGTTGCACTAGGCAAACTACCTCGAAGTCCTATGGCTTGGTTATTTAATTCTAAGAAAGGTTTTGCTGAAGTAGACCCGAGTTTTGCTGAAGAAGATGGTCGTGCTGCCCATCGTGCTCCAAGCTCCTTGTTGCAGAGGTTTAGTTTTAGAAAGTGAAAATCAGGAGATGAGAGGAGTGTTTTGGTTTAGAAAAGTTTTAAAGTCCAAATGTCTTTAGTGTTTTATTAGGGGAATCTTAAAGTTGATTATAACAACACCGGTTAAGATCCCACGGTTCCATCATTCTCGCACCGTTATTTTTATCGGATTCACTTAGTCCAGAAGAATTTGCTAAACTCAACTGAATGAGTTCCACACTTTCATTTAGACCGTGGGAAATCCCGTTAGCAACACGTAGGTTGCATCATCCGAGGTATTCCCGATCATCCAACAAGACGTTTTAATTTAGTTATAGTTAAAGTTTTGTGTTTTGTTTGTGATTAAATTTTGAGTTGTTTTATATTTTGGAATGTTGTGGCGGTGAATTTTATCTTGTGGTGACTTTTAATTTAGTTTTGGGTTTCAGTTTTGTGGCTATCCTAAAGGTTTTAGTTTTCATGCAACAATCTTGTTTAACATACAAGAAAAAGTAAAGTGCAGTGCATGTAAATAAATTACAATAGAGTAAATTGCAATAAAATAAAAGCATACCTGGAGGGTCTTCCCGTCATCCCAAGCTGCACTTAAAACACATCTTAAGGAATTTAAATATTTATAACAAGTATCTAGGTAAAGCTAAGGGAAAGGTTTTGGTTGTCTACTAAAATCCTAATCCTATTGCTAGTTATCTCCTAGGACGTCTAGGTTCTTGTATTTTTGTTTAAGGATGATTTTTTTCATCAAAGAACAATTAAATTCAATTGTTCTTCTAAAACATCTCATCTTATTGAGAAAGTGCTTAGGACGAGTCCTAAAAATCTTTTTAATACTTCCGAGATTATTTTGAGTCCAAGTAAATTTAGTTGCACAGGTGAATTAATCATCCAGAAGTTTAGTTAAGCTTTGTCTCTTGCTCAGTGAACTTGGGCATTTAATTACCTGATGAATGAAGTGACATTTCACTTAATACTCCATTTAAGAGTTATAATAATTAAAGCCTTTAGGGGCAAGTTGGTTTGTTGAGAATTTTAATCATTCTTAATTTGAAGTTTGAGCTAATGATTTAAAGTGATTTAGTTTAATTATGAGGTTTTAATTAATAATTTTAAGTTTGGAATAGTGTTCAAATTATTTTTGGTTTAAATCTTTATACTTTAAGTGATCTTAATATTTTAAATTAATCTTTGGTGTTTCAAATTCACTTAGATTATTCATATATCTTAATGATTTGGTTTAGGTTAATTATGATATTTTATGTTAATCTTGATTAGTTTGATTTTTTATATTCTTAATTATGAATTGTCTTAATATTTCTAATTCGCTTTACTTTTATTATTGAGTGATGTTAATTAAATATAATTTAAATTTAATTTAATTGAATTTAACTTAATTTAATTTCAATATTTTAAATTAATTTAATTTAATTGTTAAAATGTTAATTTAATTTAATTTTAATTTTAATTTAATTTTTACTTAATTTAATTTAATTTAATTTAATTTAATTTAATTTAATTGTTAAACCACTTAATATTTTTTAGCTTTCCTTTAATTTAAGGGTTATTTTTTTTAATTTTTAATTTACTTAGTTTGGATTATCATTTTAATCTTAATTAAGAGTTAAGTATTATTGAAGTGACTTATTTAGGGATTTTTTTATTAAAGAATTAATATCCTCTCAAATTATATCCCTATTTTTAAAAATTCAAATTTTCATTAATCTTCTAAAATTTAAATTGTTTAAATAATTAAAGTTTCATTTTTGGTTTATTAAAAGTGATTAATGGGTTCCTACCCTTTTAATTTCCCAAAGTTTCAATCATCCAAGAAAGATAAAATCAAATATTTTACCCTCCATTTTAATTAAAACTAAAATTTTAATAAAGGGGTTTAAATTCTTTAATTACCTTTATGCCCTGTTAGGCTCATTTACTTCATAACTCACTAAATTGAGTTCAAATGAACTTGAAATTTTTATGTCACCTCACTCACATGTCAATTAAGACATTAGAGGAGAAAATGTGATTTTTCGGAATTTAATTTATTTATATAATTATTTTTAGTGAAAAATAAGGGATTTCAAGGAAAATTCAACAACATGACCAAGGAAAGGTTTTGTCCTAAGAAAATTAGGGGATGTTCCTAATAACTAGAGGACCACTTGGACCAATTTGGAGATTTTTTGAATTATATTTTATTTATTATAATTATTTTGAGTTTTAGAGTGTTAATTAATTATAAAATAAAATAAAAGTTTAAAATTAAGTTTTATATTTTTATTAAATCTCTCTGATCTCAAGGAGTTCAAAGAAACAAATTTTATAATTTTCTGATTTTTCTTTGATTTACTAGAATTAATTTAGTGAAAAGGTTGGAAAATTCATTTTTTTTAATTCAAAAATTGTTTTAAGCATTTAAAGTTCAATATCTTTACTTTGAGACTTGGAAAAAATATTTGGTTTATTCCTAAGTGATTAGGAGTCCAAATGTGACATTTTTATGATCTTTAATATTTTCATGATTTTTATTATTTTCCAATTATTTAAATATCAAAAATATCATTAAAAATGAAAATTTTTAGAAAATTCCAATTTTAATTTTTATAGACTCCTCTGATATCAGAGAGCCCACAAAACCAATTTAGTGAATTTTTGAAATGTATTTTTTGAGTTAAGAATTTTTAGAGTTTAATTTTGATCATGTGGCTTAATTAATTCATTTTGTGGGGCTAAACATTTCCAATTGATTCCAAATTTTTATGTGAAGTCCCTCTGATCCTAAAGATCAGTGGAGAATTATTTTTAAATTCTTTTAATGTGTGGTTAACCCTAATTAATTAAAGTTCAGTTTTGAGTAATTAGGCCAATTAAGGTTATTCTTAATGAATTAAGCCTAACCATAATTATCCTAGGGTCCTCTAGTCCAAAGAAACTTCTCTAAATTTTTCTAGATTTTATTGAGCAATATGCTAATTATTGGAATTAAAATACCAAAAATAGTGACATAAACTTGAAAAATACATAACTTTCCATAGAGATGGCCTCTGACCTTGAAAAATTTGGGAAATGTTCCCAAGATCAGAGGCTTCAAATGCCCTATGGTCTCATGCCATGGTGAATTGTCTATGTAAATGAAGAATCAAAATACTGAAATGAGTAAATAATTAATTAAAAATAAAATACTCATCAAAATAACTTGATTTACTTTCCACATTATTCTCCTCTGTTCACTGAGCAAGAGGGTATTTTTAGTTTATGTTTATGATTTTTCTACACAAAGATATGGATTTTATAAGTTCTGGGTACTTAAATAAATAGAAAAAATCCTATTTATCTACTTATCCGACTCAGCGCTGCGTCATCCTACGGCGAATCGCAAGACCACGCAGCACGCTCCTATTTGACGCCGCCTTCTGAGTCAGCCGCCAAGCGTCCCATTGTTCCGCTTCTTCCCCTGATCCGACGTAATCTGAGCCGTTCAACCGATACACGCGTGATTGGATGTCGCCTGGTCATCGTCTACGACTGGTGTGCACCCGTGACGGTCCACACTAAAACCCTAAGAACTCTCTCATTTCTCAACGGATTTTTGTGTTCTTATGCTCTATGGATTCATCTTGAGGATACGAACACATCCATACGGTTTACATGCCATGAAATTAACTGAAATGAAATGGAGAATTGTTGGAAGCTCGGGAGGAAGGAATGATCCATACCTTTACTCTGAGAAGTGTAGCTTCAATCAGAGAGTTGTGTCACCTTCGATTGCACCCTAGGAAGCTCCAGATGAAGTCTCTGGCTCTGGGGAATTTTCTAGGTATGAAAGTGTCCACAACCGATTTCAAAGCTCGGAGGTTAGAGCAACTGGGTGGCCTAGAGAGGGGGCTTTCACTGGGGAACTCCTTCTCTTGGTCCTGTGCAGGTGTGGGTGAGTTTAATTTGGATTTGGTGGAAGTTTGGGAGATGTCCTGGTTTTGGGCTTGAATTTGAACTCAGAAATTGAGCTCAGCTGGGGGAAATTGGGGTTGGAATCCAATGGGGATCAAGTGCTCTATGTGTGGAGAGTGGTCTGGAGCAATTTTGACAGAGTTTCAGTAGGATTTGGTTCAGCACCTTATTTGGCTGAGAGGTGGTGTGGTTTAAATAGAGGTGGCTGGAGGGCTTCCCAGGGGGATTTAATGGCTTGGATCAACTGATCTGGTGAGGAGAAGAACAACCATGGTGGCCATTAGGCATGGGACAAGTCAGCAAGGAAGAATTCAAAAATTGGCTCACATGGGTGCTCTCGGCCTAGTGGTTTCCGGTGGCTGTGGTGGCTGGCCGGCTAGGGTCAGGTCACCCTCAAGGTCAGGGAGGTCAGGGCTAGGGTTTAGTGCAGTCAATTGTCCATGGACATGTGTAAAGGAGTTGAATTGAAATGGAATGGGGGGAAGGCTATTTTGGGTCCAAATGGGTCAACCCATGGTTTTGGGCTAGGTTCACCACCCAAGGTCTGGTTTTGGGCTTAAAAGAATCACTTGGGTCAGCCTAGAGAAAATGGTGTGGTCTCCATCCATGGTGAGGTGGCTAAACTTGGTTTAGTGTGTAGCATGAATGGGGTTAAAAGTGCTTAAGGAAGGCTTAAGAAAGGGGACCCTCTTCTTGCCTTTAATGGCTTGGTGAGGTGGAAAGGGGCTCCTAAGGCTTGCATATGGCTTATGCATGGCTCCATGGATCCATATGGCTTAGGGATGGCTTGGCTTGGTTTCATGAAAGTGGGTTTTAAGGATTTAGGATATTTAGGGGTAATTTGGCACATGGCTTAGTTTAGAAAATTTTAATGATGATTTTGAAACTTAGGGAGTGATTTAAATCAAAGGGGATGATAAGGGGAAATTTCATGTGGGCTTTAGGATAGATTTTGGGCTTTTGGATTTATTTTAGATGGGACTTTAGAAAGGTTTAAGGAGGTGGGCTTTTAAGTTTGAAAACAAATTGGTAAATGGAAGTTTTGTAAAAGATTGGGCCAAACAAATGTTGGGTTTAGTTTAGGGATGTATCATGAGTGATCTAGAATAGGTTTGAAATAATTTGGAGTTGAATTGGGTTTAATTTAGGATTTTTTGGTAAAGGGGCCAAAGTGGGTCAAATTGGGCTAACTTGGGCTAAGGTTGGGCTAGTGTTGGATTTGATGTAAAATTAATGTTGAGAAATGTTCATACGAGTGTCACAAAGAGTTTTCAACTTTGGTTGGGCTTTAATTTTTGGATTTGGGCCCATTTGGGTTAGGTTTGGGTTTAGGCCAAAAAAGGGGATTTTGGTTTTGGGTTGGGTTTGGGTGGAGTTTTGGTTCAAATTTGGGGCAAATCTTGTTAGTATTTTGTTTTTTGGGATATTAGGAAGATTTATGAAAAGATTTGGGGCTAATTGGAGTTAAGTTGGGTTGGTTTGGGCTTGGTTTAGGTCATGGGCCAAAATTGGGCCTTAAGCTTCAAATTGAAATTGGATCCAAATGTCAATGAAATTGGGCTTGGATTTGAACTAAATTGATATTGGGGATATTGAATTGAAGTTTAGAATTGAATTGGATCAAAATTGAGGTCAATTGGGTTGATTTGGTTTGACATTGGGTCCACTTGGGTTAAGAATGGGTCAAATTGAGGGTTTTGGTAAAAATGGGATAAATTGACAAAATTGGCTTATGGTGTAGTTGAAAAAAATGAAATTGGGAATATTTGAGATTTTTTGGAATATTCTGGGAATTTTTGGAATTTATGGATTTTTTGGTTAAGAAGGGCATTTTGGGTATTTGGAGGGTATTGAGGGGTATTTTTGGAATTTTTGGTATATTTGGCTAAGGATGATCAATTTGAATGGTGGGAAATGTTTAGGATTGTTTTTGAGGAATTTTAGATAATTTAGGCAATTTTGCAAATTTTGGGTAGCTTCAAGGGCATTTGGTAGGCTTGGTGGGTGTAGGGCCCCGGAGGTCAAAAATTGAAATTTTGGAAAAATGAAGATTAATCAAGTTTGAGTAGAATGGAATCACTTTGGTTGAGCCATGAAGCCATATCAAGCCCATACGAGCCATGAGAGGACTCATTTGAGGCATTCACTATGTTGTTCCTAACCCTCTTAGCCAAGGGCCTAGGGGTTAAGGTCCATCCATATGAATTACCTATATGAGTCAGGAAATCAAACTAGCTATGAATGGTTTTAGGATTTGGGATGTGTGTGAAAGTGTAATGTGTGTAGGTCAACCCTTACCAAACCACGCACCCAGGGTAGTCCTAAGGCCAAAGAGTCATATAGGGAACTCATCCTTTAAACCTCCACATTTAATCTTAACCCTCCAAGGGACTTGGGGGTTTACAATCAAACTTATGGGGTTTGAGGGGAGTTTAAGAGGTGTTTAAATTTCTAAGTGGTGGGTTCCATTTATAGTCCTCTAAGATAGTCAAAGGAAAAGCCTAAGGCTAGATCCTAAGTACTAAGGAGAGAGAAGAGAAAAGACCTCATCAAAAATGGGGTCAACAATAGTAAAATATTTATAAATATAATTTAATTATTAAAATATTTAAAAATTAAATTAATTGTAAATAAATATATATATGTATATATTAATATATATATATATATATATATATATATATATATATATATATATATATATATATATATATATATATATATATATATATATATATATATATATAATATTGTTTTTTTATTTTAAATATTTTAAGTATAACATATTATTCATAAATATAATTTAATTATAAAATTATTTAATAGTTAAAAAAATGATATATATATATATATATATATATATATATATATATATATATATATATATATATATATATATATATATATATATATATATATATATATATATTTATAAATATTTATATATAAATTAATATAATATTATTTTTTTATTTTAAATAATTTAAGTATAGTATATTATTTTTAAATATAATTTAATTATAAAAATATTTAATAGTTAAACAAATTATAAATAATTAAATAAATAAACAAATATATATATATATATATATAATTTTTTATTTTAAATATTTTAAGTATATTATATTATTTATAAATATAATTTTATCATAAAAATATTTAATAATTAAATAAATTATAAATAAAAATATATATAGGTATATATTAATATATATATATATATATAATATTATTTTTTTATTTTAAATGTTTTAAGTATAATATATTATTTATAAAGATAATTTAATTTTAAAAATATTTAATAATTAAATAAATTACAAATAAAAATATATTTATAAGTATATATAAATATTTATATATATACATATATATATATATATATATATATATATATATATATATATATATATATATATATATATATATATATATATATATATATATATATATATATATATATATATATAAAGTTATTTAATATTATTTTTTATTTTAAATATTTTAAGTATAGTATATTATTTATAAATTTAATTTAATTATAAAAATATTTAATAGTTATATAAAATATAAATAATTATATATATATATATATATATATATATATATATATATATATATATATATATATATATATATATATAAATTTATATAATATTATTTTTTTATTTAAATATTTTAAGTATAATATATTATTTTTAAATATAATTTAATTATAAAAATATTTAATAGTTAAAAAAATTATAAATAAATAAATATATATATATAATATTATTTTTTTATTTTAAATATTTTAAGTATAGTATATTATTTATAAATATAATTTAAATATAAAAATATTTAATAGTTAAATAAATTATAAATAAAATATAAATATTTGTATATATATATATATATATATAATAATATTTTTATAATTTTAAATGTTTTAAGTATAGTATATTATTTATAAATTTAATTTAATTATAAAAATAATTAATAATTAAATAAATTATAAATAAAAATATTAGGTCGATGAGTTTATCATTGGGTCGAGGATTGACCATTTTGACCAAATTTCACTTTTTGGTCAGTGATTAACTTATTGGGTCAATAATTGATCATTAATTCAAAAATTGACTTTTTTTAGTCAAAAGTTGACATATTGGGTTAATGGGTTTGTTATTGGATCAAGGATTGACCATTTTGACCAAAGTTAACTTTTTGGTCAGAGATTGACTTATTGGGTCATTAATTCAAAAATTGTTTATTTTGACTAAAATTGACTTTTTGGTCAAATGTTGACTATTAGACGATGAGTTGGTCATTGGGTCGAGGATTGACCATTTTGACTAAAATTGACTTTTTGGTCAAAAGATGACTATTGGGTCGATGGGTTAGGCATTAGGTCGAAGATTAACCATCTTGACCAAAGTTGACTTTTTAGTCGAAGATTGGTTTTCTGGGTTAAAAATTGGTCATTAAGTCGAAAATTGGTTATTTTAATCAAAATTGATTGTTTGGTCGAAAGTTGACTTATTGGGTCATTGAGTTGGTCATTGGGTTAAGGATTGACTATTTTGACCAAAGTTATCTTTTAGTCAAAGTTTGACTATGTAAGTCGATGAGGCGGTCGATAGGTCGAAAATTGATGATTTTGAGCAAAATTAACTTTTTGGTCGAAAGTTGACCTATTGGGTCAATAGGTTGGTCATTGCGTCAAGGATTAACCATTTTGGCTAAAGTTGACTTTTTTAGTCAAAAGTTAACAAATTGGGTCAATTGGTTGGTCATTGGATGAAAGATTGAACATTTTCACCAAAGTTGACAGTTACGTCATTATGTCAGAAATTGAACTTTTTGACCAAATTTGACTTTTGGTCAAAAGTTGACCTTTTGGGTCAATGAGGTGGTCATTAGGTCGAAAATTGACTTTTTTTTCAAAAGATGACCTAATGGGTCAATAATTGGTAATTATGTCAAAAATTTACTATTTTGACCAAAATTGACTTTTTAGTCAAAAGTCGATCTATTGGATCGATGGGTTGGTTATTGGGTCAAGGATTGACAATTATGACGAAAGTTGACTTTTTGGTTAAAGATTTACTTATTGGGTTAATAATTGGTCATTAGGTCAAAAATTGTCTATTTTGACCAAAAAGTTAACTTTTTGGTCAAAATTTGACAAATTTGGCCAGATGGTTGGTCATTGGGTCAAAAATTGATCATTTTGACCAAAGTTGACTTTTTGGTCAAAAGTTGACCTTTTTGGTTAATGGGGGGTCATTAGGTCAAAATTTGACTATTTTGACCAAAATTGATTTTTTGGTCAAAAGGTTTAACTATTTTAACTAAAGTTGACTTTTTGGTCAAAGTTAACCTATTGGGCCAATGGGTTGGTCATTGGGTCAAAAATTAACCATTTTAACTAAAGTTGACTTTTTGGTCAAAAGTTCACCTATTGGGTCAATGGGTTCGTCATTGGGTCAAAGATTGACCATTTTGACCAAAGTTGACTTTTGGTGCGAGATTGGCTTAGTGGGTCGATTATTGGTCATTTGGTCGAAAATTGACTATTTTGACCAAAATTGAATTTTTGTCACAAGTTAACCCATTAGATTGATGAGGTGGTTTATTTGATCAGGAATTGACCATTTTGACCAAAGATGACTTTTTGTCAAAAGTTGACCTACTGGGTCAATGGGTTGGTAATTGGGTTAAGGATAGACCATTTTGACCAAAGTTGACTTTTTTGTCAGAGATTGGCTTACTGGGTGGTCATTAGGTCAAAAATTGACTATTTTGACCAAAATTGATTTTTTGGTCAAACGTTGACCTGTTGGGTCAATGTGTTGGTTATTGGGTCAAAAATTGATCATTTTGTCCAAAGTTGACTTTTTGGTCAATAGTTAACCTATTGGGTCAATGAGTTGGTCATTGGGTCAAGGATTGATCATTTTGACCATAGTTGACTTTTTGTTCAGATATTGAATTATTGGGTCTAAAATTGGTCATTTGGTCGAAAATTGATTATTTTGAACAAAATTAAATTTTTTGTGAAAAGTTTACCAATGGGTGAACGAGGTGGTCATTAGATTCGAAATTGTCCATTTTGCTAAAGTTGATTATTTGGTCAAAAGTTGACTATTTGGTCGATGAGTTGGTAATTGGGTCGAAGATTTGACCATATTGACGAAGAAAACTTTTTGGTCGAAATTTGATATATTGGGTCAACGGGTAGGTCATTGGGTCAAAAATTGACCATTTTGACCAAAGTTGACTTTTTGGTCAAAAGTTGACCTATTGGGTTAATGGGTGGTCATTATGTCAAAAATTGACTTTTTGGTCAAAAGTTGTCCTGTTGGGTCAATGTGTTTGTCATTGAGTGATTATTTTGACAAAAATTAACTTTTTGGTCAGAGATTGACTTATTTGGTCATTAATTGGTCATTAGGTTAAAAATTGACTATTTTGACCAAGATTGAATTTTTGGTCAAAAGTTAACTCGATTAGATTGACGGGGAGGTCATTGGGTCGGAAATTTACCATTTTGACCAAAGTTGACTTTTTGGTCAAAAGTTTACATATTTGGCCAATGTGTTGGTAATTTGATCAAGAAGTTGACCATTTTTACCAAAGATGACTTTTTTGATCAAAAGATGACCTATTGGATTAATGGGTTGGTCATTGGGTCAAAAATTGTCCATTTTGACCAAAGTTGACTTTTTGGTCAAAAGTCGACCTATTGGGTCAATGGGTGGTCATTTTGTCAAAATTTGACTATTTTGACCAAAATTGGCTTTTTGGTCAAAAGTTGACCTATTGGGTCTATGGGTTTGTCATTGGATCAAAGATTGACCATTTGACTAAAGTTGACTATTTGGTTAGAGATTGACTTATTGGGTCAATAATTGGTCATTAATTCAAAATTTTTTTTATTTTGACCGAAATTGACTTTTTTGTTAAATGTTGACCTATTAGGCCAATTGGTTGGTCATTGGGTCAAGGATTGACCATTTTGACCAAAGTTGACTTTTTGGTCAAAAGATGACCTATTAGATCAATGGGTTAGTCATTAGGTCAAAGATTAACCATCTTGACCAAAGTTGACTTCTTGGTAATAGATTGGTTTTCTCGGTCAAAGATTGGTCATTATGCCAAAAAATGACTATTTTAATCAAAATTGACTTTTTAGTCAAAGTTAACATATTGGGTCAATGGGTTGGTCATTGGGTTAAGAATTGACAATTTTGACCAAAGTTGTCTTTTGGTCAAAATTTGACCTATTTAGGTCATTGAGGCGGTCAGTAGATCAAAAATTTACAATTTTGAGCAAAATTGAATTTTTGGTCAAAAGTTGACCTATTGGATCAATAGGTTGGTCATTGGGTTAAGGATTAACTATTTTGGCCAAAGTTGATTTTTTAGTCAATAGTTAACAAATTGGGTCAATGGGTTGGTCATTGGATGAAGGATTGACCATTTTCACAAAAGTTGACATTTAGGTGATTAGTGTCGAAATTAGTCAATTTTGACCAATTTGACTTTTTGGTCAAAAGTTGAACTTTTGTGTCAATGAGGTGGTCATTAAGTCAAAAATTGCTAATTTTGACCAAAATTGACTTTTTTGTTCAAAAGTTGACCTATTGGGCCAATAATTGACAATTGTGTAAAAATTTTTCTATTTTGACCAAAATTGACTTTTTGAACGAATGTCGATCTATTAGATCACGTGGGTTGGTTATTAGATCGAGTATTTACCATTTTGACAAAGTTATGACGAAAAGAAAGAGTCCGAACACATTTTCGTTACCTTAGTGTATTTGTGGTATTAAAAGAAAATTGTTTTTCGAAAGGATTTGTTCGTTAACATTTATTAAAAGAAGGAGAGTTGTAGGGAGGATAAAAGGAATTGATTAGGAACTGGAAAAGGAAGAGAAAGTTTTGTAGAAACTTCTCGAACCTCAAGATCGTTCCTAAACTAATACTTATTGGGGGTCCACCCACCCCCCTCGAAATAAGGTAAAGGATCTCTGAACCTCTTTGTTTAGGGGTGTCTAAAACAAAGGGTCTCTAAATATGAGAGAATGTTGGCTATACTCTGCCTAAGGTAGAAATGAGCATAGTATTCCAACCGAAAGAAGGGTAGTTTCCCGATCCACTCAGGGGACATGTGGATACACACTACCGATTTTTGAAAGTAGAACTATCCGATTAAAATGGAGAGAGATCTAGTCCCTGCCGGAGTCGCCGTGTTGTCGACATATTTTTAGTTGTGTGTTTTATTCTCGAAAGGGGGTCGTCTAACAGAAATTGTCGGCTACTTTTAGATTTTAAATTTGATTTAAATATATATATATAATTTAGAAAGTAGCATTTGATTTTAAAATAATTTTAAGTTTGAAAATTTTAGGATATGAAATCAAACTGATCTCACATCCCAAATAGTTTATATAAACGAGTTAACCACACATAAACCGGTGTATCTATCCCGAAGGATAGACACACTCGCTGATGGTGGGGCTCGATTAAACAAACTAAAAGCTAGACATATGTTTGTCCGCGGAACCTATTTTATAAGCTGACAGTTCCCCTGCTTAATATAAAGGAATTAAGCAAGGTTTATATTACCTGTTCTTAAAGTTCCCTATAAGGGCAAGCCCCTATGTTAATTACATCCTATGACGGCACTCTACTTAAAAAAAACTCTCGATAATGATTAGTGGTTTTGGTCTCAAGAATTTCAAAGTTTAAGGTTTTCAAACAATTGGATTCTGAAATTTCAATAGGGAATAGCTCAAATTTGGAACAGTTTATTTTAGGAGTCCAAAGGAAGAGGAGTAGGGGAAGTTGAGGATCAAAGAGAATCTTGGGAAACTTCTCAAATTATCCTATTGTTTGGGCTTCAATTTGGGATCTACTAATGTTTCATCTTGCCTGTTTTAATTAATCAGGGCTTATATTCGTATGACACAATCATACAAACAGCCTTGAAGATGTGAGGGCTTATGTCATATCTAATGACTACCTCGAATCCTGGATCACAGCTTAATTTGCAATGCAAATGCCCAATAAAGGTTGCCATTGAGGATTTATGTTGCACTAGGCAACCACTCGAAGTCCTATGGCATAGTTATTTAATTCTAAGAGCTATTTGGGTGAGACTGTGTTTCTTTGGCTGATGACGATGGTCGTGCTATCCACCATGCCCGAGCTCCTTGTTGTTGTAGAGGTTTAGTTTTAGAAGATTGTAATCAAAAGAGAAGAGAGAAGTTTGGTTTTAGAAATCTTAAAGTCCAAGTGTTTTTAGTGTTTTAGTTAAAACAAATCTAAAGTTGATTATAACAACACGTTAAGATCCCACTACATCCTTCCCAAGATCGTTATTTTTATCAGATTCACTTAGTCTAGATGAATTTACAACCCAACTAAATGAGTCCCACACTTTCATTTTAGACCATAGAAACCTGTTAGCAACAAAGTAGGTTACATCATCCGAGGTATTCCCGATCATCCAATAAGACGTTTTAATTTAGTTGTAGTTGTGGTTTTGTTGTTTTGTTTGTGATTAAATTTTGAGTTGTTTTATATTTTGAAATATTGTGGCGGTGAATTTTATCTTGTAATGACTTTTAATTTAGTTTTGGTTTCAGTTTTAGGGGCTACCTCAAGGTATGGGTTTTCATGCAATTGTTTATCATGCAAGAAAAGTAAAGTGCATTTGGCAATAAAGTAAATTACCTAAGAAAGTAAATTGCACGTTGTAACAAAAGCATACCTGGAGGGTCTTCCCGTCATCCCAGGCTACACTTAAACACAATTTGAATATTTACATTTAAAGCAAGTTCCTAGGTAAAGCTAAGGGAAGGGTTATGGTTTTCTACCAAGTTCCTAATCCTATAGCTAGTCATCTCCTATGATTGCCTAGGTTCTTGTGTTTTGGTTTGAGGACGATTTTCTTCATCAAAGAACAATTAAGTTTAGTTGTTCTTATAAACATCCCATCGTACTGAGGGAAGTGCTTTAAGACGAATCTTAAACATCTTTTCAATACTTTAGATTGTTTAAGTCCAAGAGAATTAATTATATAATGAATCAACATTCAAGAGTTCAAGTTTTATTATCTTGCCCAGTGAACTAGGACATTTAAATATCCTATGAGTGAAATAACACTCACTTAACACTCCGTTTAAGAGTTATGGCATCATGAGTTTTCGAGGGAAAATTAACGTTCAAGTGAATTGTGATTTAATTTAATTTCAATTAATGGGTTTTAAGTTTGGAATAATGTTCAAGTTGTTTTAGATTTATTTTTGGAATTCTTTTATGTCTTATGATGTCATATTTAATTCAATTTAATTTAATTTAACTTTAATTTAATTTAATTTAATTTAGTTTTAATTTTTAATCAATTTTTATTTATTTAATTTTAATTTTTAGTTTTATTTTAAATTTATTTCATATATTTTTTTTATTTTTTTATTTAATTTAATTTAATTTAATTTAATGTGATTTAATTTAATTTAATTTAATTTAATTTAAACACTTAAATTTTAATTTAAATTTAAATTTAATTTAATTTAATTAATTTTAATTTAATTTAATTTAAATTTTAATTTGGTTTATTTTTTAATTTTAATTTAAATTAAATTTTAATTTAATTTTATTATTATTTTTTTAATTTTAATTAATATTTTATTTTTTGCTGCTTTAGGGATGATTTTAATTTTAATTGTTAAAGTATTAATTTAATTGAAATTTTAAGAGGATTTAATTTAAATTTTTTTAATTTTAATTTAATTTTAATGATTAAGCATTTTAAGTTTTGAATTTGATTATAATTTTAATTAGGAATTGATTATTATTGAGGTGATTAATTTAGGATTCTTAAATTAAAGAATAAATTTCTTCCTAATAATATCCCTATTTTAATAATTCTAAATTTTTATTATTCTTCCAAATTTATTAATTATTTAATTAAGGTTTATTTTGATTACTTTCAAATTATTTGGTAGGTTTCTACCCTTTAAATACCTAAGTTTCAAACATCCAAAATCAACTTAGTATCAAATATTTTACCCACCCTTTTAATTAAACCTAAAATTTTAATTATAGGTCAAAATTTTAATTATTATTTTGCCCTTTAAACTTACTAATTTCCTATAATCACTAAATTGAGCTTAAATGAATTTAAAATTTTTTATGTATCATATGTCAATCAAGACATTAGATTAGAAATGATTTTTCTGTATTTAATTTATTTATATAATTATTTTTGTGAAAATAAGAATTTTCAAGGAAAATTCAACAACATGACCAAGGGAAAGTTTCTATCCTTAAGAAAATTATGGGACATTCCTAATGACCGCAGGACCACGGGTTCAATCTTGGTGATTTGTTGAATTATATTATTTTTATTATAATTATTTTGAGTTTTGGAGTATTAATTAATTTAAAAATAAAATAAATATTGAAAAATGAATTTTATATTTTTCAAAAATCTCTGATATTAAGGAAAACCAGAGAACCAATTTTATAATTTCTGATTTTTCTTTGATTTATTAGAATTATTTTTAGTGGAAATGCTAGAAGATACATTTTTTTTAATTTTAAAAATTACCTTAGGCTTTAAAATTTACATCTTCATCATAGAGACCTGAAAAATATGGAGTTTGTTCCTAAGTGATTAAAATTTAAAATATAACATTTTGATAAATTTTTTTATTATTTTTGTGATTTTTATTATTTTAATTGTTAAAAATATTAAACTAATGCAAAAATCAACTTTTTAGAAAATTGCAATTTAATTTTTTAAATTCCCCCATATCAGAGAGGTTCCAAACCAATTTTAAGAATTTTTGAAAAGTATTTCCTTTTTGAAAGTAATGAATTTTTAAAGTTTAAGTTGGCTAAATGACTTAATCAACCCATTTGGTATGGCTAACTAAGTCCAATTGACTTCAAATTTTTATGGTGGGTTCCTCTGATCCTAAAGGTCAGCAGAGAATTGATTTCAAGTCAATTTGATGTATGATTAGCTCTAATTAATTAAGATTTTATTTTGGGTGTTTAAGCCAATTAGGGTTATTCCAAGTGGATTAATTCAAACCTGTTCTTCCTTAATCCTGATTTTAAGAAATATCACCAAATTTTCCTAGGATTTGTTTCACAACATGCTAATTATTAGAATTAAAATGCTCAGGGTAGTGACCTAAAAATTGGAAAATCAATAACTCTTCATAGGGGTGGTTCCTCCGACTTTGGAAAATTCGAGAATGTTCCCAAATTTAGAGGCTTCAAAACCCCTATGGTCTCATGCCATGGTGAATTATATGCATGCATAGAGAATTAAAAATGCAGAGAGTAAATAAATTATTAAAAATCAAATACTCAATGAAATTAAATGATTTCTTTTCCATATTATTCTCCTCTGTTCACCGAGCAAGAGGGTATTTTTTTTTAATTTTTCTATTTTTTCTACACAAAGTTATGTATTTTTTGAAGTTTAGGAATTAAATAAATAAGAAATGCTCATTATCCTACTTATCTAGCGCTGTGCCCTGTCATCCTCGGCATCTCCGAACGACCACGCGACGCGCTCCCATTCGACGCCGTCAATTCAGTCAGCAACCCGGGTCCCGCCGTCCGTGTATCATCCGCCGATCCGACCCTCGATCCGAGCCGTCCATCCACGCGTGTATTGAATGAACGACATCCGTTCATCATCCTCTAAGCCTCCTAGCCCGAGAACCGTCCACACTAAAACCCTAAGAACTCACTCAATACTTAACGGATTTTGGTGTTCTTGTGTTCTGCGGATTCGTCTTGAAGAGACGAACAAATCCATGCTTTATGTAGCATGAAATTGATTCAATAAAAATGGAGAATGTTCCGGGCTTCTGAAGAAGAGGAGACTCGATACCTTTGCTCAGAGAAGTGTGGCTTCGATCTGAGGGTTGTGTCACCTTCAATTGGGTCCAAGCAAAGCTCCGCATGAAGTCTCCTAGCCCGATGAATTGTCCAGGCGGATTTGACCAAGCCCGGGAGCCAACTAGAGTCTGGAAGATGGGTGGCCCGGAGTGGGGTCTTTCACCGAGGAACTTCTCCTGACTCCGTGTAGGTGTAGGTGAGTTTAATTTGACTTTGGTGGAGGATTTGGGAATGTCCTGTTCTTGCCTGAGAATTGAGCTCCAAAATTGAGCTCAATTAGTGGGGATTAGGGCAGAGGAGCGTGGGGGACTGCGTCTTAGATGTGGGGAGAGTCTGGAGTGATTTTTGCGTAGCTTCATAGTTGATTCAGCACCTCCTCCATGGCCGAGAGGGTGGGGTTTAAATAGGAGTGGTTGGAGGGCCTCCTGTGGGGAGTTAGGATTTGGGATCAGCGTTTAGGTCAAGGGAAGAACAGCTGCGAGCCATTGGGCATGGTGCAGCCTTGAAGAAGGGCGGAATTCCAAAGTTTGGCTCCTCTCCATGTCTCTGCCATGGCATTTTCCGGCAGCCCAGGTGGCTGGCCGGCAGGCAAGGGTCACCCTCAAGGTCAGGGGAGGTCAGGTGTTGAAGTTGGTGAATTCAATTGAAGCCTTACATGTGTAAAGTGGTTGGATTTCAAATGGCATGGGGAGGTGGCTTCTTTTGCACTTGGTTTGGTCAACCCATTGGAAATGAGCTTGGTTCACCTCCCCATGGCTGATTTGGCTGAGGAGGATCTGATGAATCAGCTAGGAAAGGGTAGATAAGTCACCATCCATGAATATTTTGATTAATCATGGATTAAGGTGAAGCATTAAAAGGGTTAAAACCTTTTTAAGGTGCTTAAAAGAGGCCCCTCCCCTTTTGCTCAATGTAAGAAGGTCATGAAGGAGTAACTCACATGGCTTGCTTGTGGCTAAGACTGGCTTCATGGGCTTGCCTTTGGCTTGGGAAAGCTTGGTCAATTTCTATGAAAATGGATTTAAGAAACTTTGGTAATTTAGGGGTGATTTGGCATATGGCTTGATTTGGAACCATTTGATTATTGATTTAGGACTTAAGGGATGATTTTAATTGAATGCATATGAAGAGTGTCATATGGACTTTGGATGAATTTTGGGCCTTTGAAATTTAGTGAAGATGGGCTTTTAAAAATGGTTTAGGAAGGGCTTGTGGATTTTAAAATGGATTTAGGATGAAAGTTTGGTAAAGGCTTGGGCCAAATAATTGTTGGGTTTGTCTTAAGGATGTGTCATGATTGATTTGAAACAAGTTTGGAGTGATTTGGGTTTGAATTGGGTTGAATTTGGGTTGATTTGTTAAATGGCCTATGTAGGTCAAATTGGGCAATTCTAGCTAATGTTGGGCTAAGGTTGAAATTAATGTGAAATTGATGTTGGGAAATGCTTATGGGAGTGTTTGAAAGAGGGTTCCAACTTTGGTTGGATTTTGGATTTTGGGATTTGGGCTCATTTGGTTACGGTTGGATTTAGGTCAAATTTGAACTTTTGGTTTTAGGTTTAATTTGAGTAGATCCAAATTTTGGTCAAATCATGTTAGTGTTTTGTTTGTGATTTGTGGAAGGTTTAGAAAATATTTGGGGGTTAATTGGAGTTAAATTGGCTTGGTTTGGGCTAGGTTTGGGTCATGGGTCCAAATCGGGGTTTTGGTGCCAAAAGTGAAATTGGATTCAAATGTCAATCAAATTGACTTGGATTTGGTCTATATTAGTGTTGGGAATGTTTAATTGAAGTTTAGAATTGAATTGACCAGAATTTGGGTCAATTGGGTAGGTTTGGTTTGACATTGGGTTCATTTGGGTTAAAATGGTCAAAATTGAGGATTTTGAGAAAAATTGGGGTAAATTGTCAAACTTGGCCCATGGTGTAGTTGAACAAAATGAAATTGGGAATATTTGGATTTTCTGAAATTTTCTGGGAATTTTATCAATTTTGATTTTGGCCGAGGCATTTTTGGGTATTTGGAGGGTATTGGGAGGTATTTTGGAATTTTTGGTATTTTTGGGTATGGATGATCGAATTTGAGTGCAAGAGAAATGTTCAAGGTTAATTTTGTGAATTTTGGGTGATTTGGAAATTTTGAAAATTTTGGGTAATTTCAAGGGTTTTGGGTAAGTTAGGCGGGTCCGGGTCCCGGGGGTCAAAAATTTAAAATTTTGAAAATTGAAGATTGGTGAATGTAAGTGGAATGTAATCATTTTGGTTAAGCCATGAATCCATGTCAAGCCCACATTAGCCATGAAGCCATGTCAAGCCCACATGAGTTATGAAGGGACTCACTGGCATTCACTATGTTGTCTTTAACCCTCTAGCCAAGGGCTTAGGGGTTAAGGACCATCCATGTGAATCACCTTCATGAGTCAGGAGGTCAAGTTGGGTATGGGTGTGGTTTTAGGAGGTGTGTGAAAGTGTAGTGTACAAGTGTAAGGTGTGTGTAAGTCGCCCTCACGTACCAAAGCCACCTGCATGGGCCTTGGGCATAAAGAGTCCTCTAGAACTCATCCTTTAAACTTCCACATTTGATTTCAACCCTCTAGGTGATTAGGCTCCACAGTAAAGTTTGTGGAGTTTGCAGGAGCTAAGTATGGGTTTGAAATTCTAGGTGGTGGGTCCCAATTCTAATCCTCTAAGACAAGCCAAAGGAAAAGCCTAAGGCTAGATCCAAGTACTAAAAAGAAGAGGAGAAGACCATCGAAAAATGGGACCACAGCAGCCATTCACCAGGAATCTGTCCGGGCCTCTCCACATCCTACCTCTATAAATTCAGACTGCAAAAACCCAAATCAAAGAGACCAAAGAATCGATATATTATTACAGGTTATTCATGGTGGTGAGATTAGGTGGTCTCCTCCCATCTTCTCGCAGAGGTAGAGATGCAATTGGTGCCCCCAACCAACCAAGGAGAGTCCAGATCTTTTTCCAATAGAATGTAGAGAAGACCGTCGTACCAAGCCCCTGGCTATTTTTAGAACAACCAAAGATATATGAAAGAATCCACTCCATGCATCCATGAAGAGAGATTGAAATGAAGAAGTTGCCTTTGGTCCAATAGAACAGACCACCTGAGTTCATGTCTACAGAAAATTAAAATTTTATTGCTGATATGTTAGAATAATGGGAAAAACCAGTGAATTTAAGGAGAATTGTTTCAAAGATTTTTATGGACCATAGGTTCAAGACTATGCACCCTAATTTGTGCTTTCATTCGTGCTCGATTAATCTTTGGAGGGATGAGGGAGGAGCAGCCCCTCTAATATTCCAACAAAGGATGTTAATCATTGGATATTAGAAATTTGTGTTGGGGGTAAATAGATGATTGAGATTTTGATCTGCCCTCCCCAGATCACCTGGGTGCAAATGCTGAGAGAATCCAGCTCTTCTACGATGGTGGGGGAGGCGGAGCCCGAGGAGTTCTTTACTGCTTTTCCTTTCTTTTTAGGGGTAATGACATGCCATCTCCTCAGTCAATTTATTCTCACTAACAGCAGGATCAGATGAAGTAGTGGGGGAGATGATGGCAACAAGGAGAATTTCTCCCTCATTCTACTCAGAGAGAGCAATGTATGAATGGGGAAGATAGGAGGGAAGAAGTTGAAGTAGCAAATTCTGATGGGTTAATAGGGGGATAGAGGGGGAAGGGGGGATGAGAGGGGGATGGGGATGGCCTAAGAGAAGGTGAGATGGGCAGGTGAACAAACTTCAAATGTGAGGGAGCTGTGAAGTGGGGGGTCAGATGAAGGGGAGGTAATAGTTCAATAGCACTATGTAAGATAGATGGTTTAGAGGGGGATGAGGACAGTTGTCTATAAGAAGGTTAGAAAGGGGTTGAGGTGGAGATATAGGATGGGGGGAAATGTTCACAACCAGGGACAGGTCCAAGTACCCAGCAGAAAGTGAAGGTGCACCTCAAGATGCTTTCTCAAGGAGGGTGGAGTCTATAGCATTTGTTAACTGTGTGTCCAAACATTCTGCAATGATTGCAGTAATAAGGCTGCTGCTCCATGATCACAGCCTACCAGTAGGTCTCCTCATCAGAAATTTTACCCAAAGCCTCTTAATTTCCGGGGAGTGTAACATCTCTCTCAATTAGAACCTCATGTTGTGTCTAGCCTGTTCTTGGTGGGATTATCCATTCTCAAAGGAGTGCCAATAGCTTTAGCAATGTTGAAAAGGGCATTCTAAGAAGCATCTGAGAGGGAGTTTTCCAGGGAAATTTAAAACGAGATGGGAACTACCGGTGGCTCATTTCTGGATTAAACTCCGGAGTCCACTTTGAAAATTCTCATCTCAGAACTTAAGAATGATAACAGCCTTCTTTGCAAAGAGCCTTACAAATCTTCCTCAGTAGACAGTTGAATGAGAAGATGTCTACCATCAAGTAGACCCAGCTGCCAGGTACCGGCAAATTGTAGAGACTCAAAAACTTTCTAAACCAAATGGCCTGGGTGTCTAAGAGCAAATTTCCCAATAAGAGGAGCTCACATCATCATTGAGTTGCATAATGTCCTGGTCAGAGAAAAGACAGCAGGCTCACCATCTTTGGTTCCAGCAGCTGGATGAACAAAAGGGCAAGTCGACCTTCCGCAAGATCATGAAGGTATCAAGGAAGAAGGTTCCTTCAGGATTAGGACCCACATTTTTGCTGTTACCAACAACACTAGCAAAAGTGGCCATAGACCATTGAATGTTAGTTTCCAGGTCCAGCTGCTGTGCTATAGAGCTGGCAACAGCCTCCACCACAGAAACCCAAAAGCAATCCAACAAGAACGTACCAAAAATTTGAAAACAGAGCCCGGGAAGGAAAACAACAACACCACCTCAGCCCCCCAACACCACCAAAATGTTCTACCTTCCCTGAGCGCCACCACACACCAACAGCAAGCCTCCCACAGACCCACCACCGCCATGGAAGCCAAGGAAACCCTAGCAGAGCACTTCCTTCACGTACTCATTTTTGACTATATATATATATATATATATATATATATATATATTTATATATATATATTTATATATATATATATATTTATAACTTTTTTTACTATTCAATTTTTTTTATATTTAAATTATATTTAAAAATAATATACAATACATAAAATATTTAAAATAAAAAGTAATATTATATAAATTTATATATATATATATATATATATATATATAGAGATTTTATTTAATATATATATATATATTCTTTGGGGCTGAGGAGGGAAGTTGGTACCCTCCCCTCCTCAATGGGTTAAAGTTAATACTGATGGAAGTTGTTCTGATTCTGATGCTGGTATTGGTGGGACACAGAGACGTCAGCATTGTATTGCCCGTATTTCCATGCTCCCACATCTCGTCGTTGATGTTTTGGAAGCCGAGATCATTGCCATCTTTTGGGCCATCAAGATTGCTAAGATTTGTAAGATTCCAGGCTGCTGGTAGAATCTGATTCTAGTTGCTGCATCAATTATATTACCAAGATTGAACCTGCTCCTTGAATATCAAGAGATGATTTAACAGATGCTCAAACATATGGATAACATGGTGGTTAAGTTTGCTTTCATCCCCAGGGAAGGCAACCCCTGCTCATTGGTTAGCCACACAGGGCTGCTACAATGAGGACACTAAAGTTGATAATATCATTCCCCTCCCTCTCAAGCTTTTTTGATCCATGGTGATAACTTAGACCGCCTTTCATTAGATACTAGTCTTCCTCTTCTCTTTTGGTCCTCAAAGGGTTTATTTATTCTGTTGTTATACATAAATCAAAATGTTTGTTTTTGATTAGTTAGGTAGTTTTGAGGTAGTTTATGTTTTGGATGTGGGGATCAACTAGTTTTAGAGGTCCTCCTTTCACCTTTTCTTATTGTTTGCCTTTGTAACGTTCTTTTCGTATCAACATGTAGGGAGCGATGCTTGCTCCTTTGTTTTAAAATATATATATATATATATATATATATATATATATATATATATATATATATATATAGAGTCATTTAACAATTAAATATTTTTATAATTAAATTAGATTTACAAATAATATACTATACTTAAAACATTTAAAATAAAAATAATTTTACATATATATATATATATATACATATATTTATTTATTTATAATTTATTTAACTATTAAATATTTTTATAGTTAAATTATATTTATAAATAATATACTATACTTAAAATATTAAAAAAATATTATTAAATATATATATATATATATATATATATATATAATATTATTTTTTTATTTATAATATTTTAAGTATATATATATATAAATTTTTAACTATTAAATTTTTAAAATTAAATTATATTTAAAATAATATACTATACTTAAAATATTATAAATAAAAATAATATTATATCAATATATATATATATATATATATATATATATATATATATATATATATATATATATATATATACACACACACGAAAAGCAACTCATGGCTCCCTACGCGTTAAAGTAAAATATGGATTACAAAAAGTCTGGGGAGCAGATCCCTATTAGAAAAGAAAGCAAAAACTACAATTATACGCACACCTAATGGGTTTCCTCCTCCGTCGCACAAACCGACGCAAAACAAAAATCCTAAGCAGACTATGAAACCAACAAAAACTTTGAAGTCACACCAAAATCCAAAGGATGAAAAATACTTCATGAAAATGTGCACCCAATAGCGGTAGTAGCAAATACATGATGATACGGAGAAGAGAATCTCGTTCCAATACATGCTAGAACTAAATATTTGCTCAAGTCCAGGCCTGTCTCGACGTCCCAATGTTGCCACATAAGAGAGCTATTAACAAGTGTAGGAACTTCAAAGACAATATGTAGCTCAACCTATGAAGATAAGGCAGAAATGAAATTAAATAAAAATAAGTGAGTAAAAAGGGGTAGAAACTCCTATACCGCAGAACGAGCATGTTGAAACCACCAAAAGGGAACACCTTTATGGGATATATATATATATATATATATATATAAGATCATACGAAACGAATGCGAGCTAAGGTACCAATTAATGGATATTAAGAGTAGAAGAGCATATGACTTCCTCATATATTAAATAATTTTATAATTAAATTATATTTATTAATAATATATTATACTTAAAATATTTAAAATAAAAAAAATAATATTAAATAAATTTTATTATATATATAAATATATATTTATGAAATTTCTCATATAAATTTTTTTATTTATAATTTTTTGTAATTATTAAATATTTTTATAAATAAATTATATTTATCAATAATATACTATACTTAAAATATTTAAAATAAAACAATATTAAATAAATTTTTTTACATATATAAATATATATTTATGTACCTCAAAACATATATTTTTATTTATAATTTTTTAAATTATTAAATATTTTTATAATTAAATTATATTTATAAATAATATGTTATACCTAAAATATATAAAATAAAATAATATTATATATATATATATATATATATATATATATATATATATATATATATATATATTTATT
>CM040429.1:117630858-117645858 GCA_022702705.1 Papilionanthe hookeriana x Papilionanthe teres
ATACGTAAAATATTTAAAAAAAATAATATTAAATAAATTTATATATAAATACATACATATATATATATATATATATATATATATATATATATATATATATATATATATACATATATATATAAATATATATATATATATATAAATATATATATATATATATATATATAATTATTATTTTTTAATAATTAAATATTTTTATAATTAAATTGTATTTATAAATAATATGCTATACTAAAAATATTTAAAATAAAAAATAATATTATATATATATATATATATATATATATATATATATATATATATATATATATATATATATATATATATATATGTACGTATATATATTTATTTATTAATAATTTATTTAACTATTAAATATTTTTATAATAAAATTATATTTGTAAATTATATACTATACTTAAAATATTTAAAATAAAAATATAAAATATATATATATATATATATATATATATATATATATTTATATATTTAATTATAATTTATTTAATTATTAAATATTTTTATAGTAAAATTATATTTATAAAAAATATACTGTACTTAAATTATTTAATATAAAAAAATAATATTATATAAATATATATAAATATATATATATATGTATATATATCTATGTATATATATGTACATATATATATATATATATGTATATAAATGTACATATATATATGTACATATATGTATATATGTATATATATATATATATATATATATATATATATATATATATATATATATATATATATATATATATATATATATATACGATATATATTTTTTTATTTATAAATAATTTAAGTATTATAATTTTTTATAGTTAAATTATATTTATAGATAATAGAATATACTTAAAATATTGAAAATAAAAAGTAATACTAAATATTTATTTAATTATTATATATTTTTATAATTAAATTATATTTATAAATAATATACTATACTTTAAACATTTAAAAAATAATAATATTATATAAATATATATATACATATATATATATATATATATACATATATATATATATATATATATATACATATATATATATATATATATATATATATATATATATATATATATTTATTTATATAAAATCGTATTTATTTTTTTATTTATAATTTATTTAATTATTAATTACTTTCTAAATTAAATTATATTTATAAATAATATACTATAGTTAAAACATTTAAAATAAAAAATAATATTTTATATATGTATATATATATATACCTATATATATATTTATTTATAATTAATTTAATTATTAAAAATTTTAATGATTAAATAATATTTACAAATAATATTCTATACTTAAAATTTTTAAAAATAAAAAAATAATATTATATTATTTATTTATTTATAATTTTTTTAACTATTAAATATTTTTATAATTAAATTATATTTATAAATAATATACTATACTTAAATTATTTAAAATAAAAAATAATATTAAATAAATTTATATATATCTATATATATTTATATATTCATATATATATATATATATATATATATATATATATATATATATATATTTATATGTATATATATATTTAATTATAATTTATTTAATTATTAAATCTTTTTATAATTAAATTTTATTTATAAATAATATACTTTACATATATATATTATTTAATCATTAACTAAATATACTAATTCATTAACTAAATAGGTCAACTTTTGACCAAAAAGTCAACTTTGGTTAAAATGGTCAATTTTTAACCCAATGTCCAACCCATTGACCCAATAGGTCTACTTTTGACCAAAAAGTCATCTTTGATCAAAATGGTTAATTCTTGCCCCAATTACCAACTCATTGACTAAGTAGTTCAACTTTTTACCAAAAGTCAACTTTGGTCAAAATAGTCAATATCTAACCCAATGACCACCCCGTCAATCTAATAGGTTAACTTTCGACAAAAAATTCAATTTTGGTCAAAATAGTCAACTTTCGACCAAAAAGTAATCTTTGGTCAAAATGGCCAATTTCCGACCCAATGACCACCCCATTAACCCAAAGACCAACCCATCGATCTAATAGTCGTTATTGACCAAAAAGTAAATTTCGGTCAAAATAGCTTAATTTTAGATCTATTGACCAATTATTTACTCAATAAGTTAATCTCTCGACCAAAAAGTCAACTTCGGTCAAAATATTCAATCCTTAACCCAATGACAAACCCATCGATCTAATTGGTCAACTTACGACCAAATAGTCAATTTTGGTCAAAATAATCAATTTTGACCGAATGACCACCAATCGACCCATTAAGTCAACTTTGGTCAAAATGATAAGTCAACTTTCGACGAATAAGTCAACTTTTGACCAAAATATGTCAACTTTCGACCAAAAAAGTTAATTTTAGTCAAAATGGACAACTTCGACATAATGACCTCCCGTCAATCTAATGGCTCAACTTTTCGACAAAAAATTTAATTTTGGTCAAAATAATTAATTTTCGACCTAATGACCAAGATAGTCAATTTTTGAATTAATGACCAATTATCGACCCAATAAGTCAATCTCTCGACCAAAAAGTCAATTTTGACAAAATGGTAAATGATCGACCCAATGACAAACCCATCGCCTAATAAGTTAAATTTTGACCAAAAAGTCAATTTTGGTCAAAAAAGTCTATTTTTGACCTAATGACCACCCATTGACCAAATATGTCAACTTTTGACCAAAAAGTCAACTTTGATCAAAATGGACAATTTTTGACCCAATGATCAACCCATTGACTAAATTGGTCAAATTTTGACCGAAAAGTCAACTTTTGAGTCAAAATAATCAATTTTTTATCTAATGACCAATTATCGACCCAATAAGTAAATCTCTCGACCAAAAAGTCAACTTTGGTCATAATTATCAATCCTTGACCCAATAACCAACCCATTCACCAAATAGGTTAACTTTTGACCAAAAAGTCAACTTTGGTCAAAATGGTCTAACCTTGGCCCAAGAACAAACCCATTGACCCAATATGTCAACATTTGCCCAAAAAGTCAATTTTAGTCAAAATAGTCAAATTTTGACCTAATGACCCCCCATTAACCAAATAGGTCAACTTTTGACAAAAAGTCAACTTTGGTCAAAATGGTCAAATTTCGACCCAATGACTAACTCCATTGCCAAATTGGTCATGTTTCTCACCAAAAAGTCAACTTTTTGGTCAAAATAGACAATTTTTGACTTAATGACCAATTATTAACCCAATAAGTAAATCTTTGACCAAAAAGTCAACTTTGGTAATCATTGTCAATCCTTAACGTAATAACCAACCCACTGACCCAATAGATCGAATTTTGACTAAAAAGTCAATTTTGGTCAAAATTGTAAATTTTTGACGTAATTACCAATTATTGATCCATTAGGTCAACTTTTGAGCAAAAATATCAATTTTGGTCAAAATGGTCAATTTTTGACCTAATGACCACCTCATTGACCTAAAAGGTCAACATTTGACCAAAAGTTAAATTTGGTCAAAATGGTCAATTTCTTACACAATGACCTAAATGTCAACTTTGGTGAAAATGTTCAATCCTTCATCCAATGACCAACCAATTGACCCATATTGTTAACTTTTGACTAAAAAGTCAACTTTGGCAAAAATGGTTAATCCTTAACCCTATAAGCAACCTATTGACCCAATAGGTCAACTTTTGACCAAAAAGTCAATTTTGCTCAAAATTGTCAATTTTGCTCAAAATTATCAATTTTTGACCTACTGACCGCCTCATTGACCTAAATAGGTCAAATTTTGGCCAAAAGACAACTTTGGTCAAAATTCTCAGTCCTTAACCCAATGACCAACTCATTGGCCCAATATGTCAACTTTTGACCCAAAAGTCAATTTTGATTAAAATAGTCAATTTTTGACTTAATGACCAATTTTTTACCGAGAAAACCAATCTCTGACCAAAAAGTCAACTTTGGTCAAGATGGTTAATTTTTGACCTAATGCCTAACCCATTGACCCAATAGGTCATCTTTTGACCAAAAAGTCAACTTTGGTCAAAATGGTCAATCCTTAACCCAATTACCAACAAATTGGCCTAATAGGTCAACATTTGGTCAAAAAGTCAATTTTGGTAAAAATAAATAATTTTTGAATTAATGACCCAATACGTCAATCTCTGACCAAAAAGTTAACTTTGGTCAAAATGGTCAATCCTTGATCCAATGACAAACCCATTGACCTAATGGGTCAACTTTTGACCAAAAAGCCAATTTTAGTCAAAATAGTCAATTTTTGAATTAATGACCAACTATTAACCCAATAAGTTAATCTCTAACCAAAAAGTAAACTTTGGTCAAAATGGTCAATCCTTGACCCAATGACAAACCCATTGACCCAATAATAATATACTATACTTAAAACATTAAAAATAAAAAAATAATATTATATATATATATTTATTTATTTGTTTATTTATATATACATATATTTATATTTTTATTTAAAATTTATTTAACTATTAAATATTTTTATATTTAAATTATATTTATGAATAATATACTATACTTAAAATATTTAAAATAAAAAAATAATATTATATAAATTTATATATATATATATATATATAATTTTTTTAACTATTAAATATTTTTATAATTAAATTATATTTAAAAATAATATATTATACTTAAAATATTAAAAATAAAAAATAATATTATATAAATTTATATATATATAGAAATATATATATATATATTTATTTAAATATACACATATATATTTATTTATTTATAATTTATTTAACTATTAAATATTTTTATAATTAAATTTATAAATAATATACTATACTTAAAATATTTAAAATAAAAATAATATTATATATATATATATATATATATATATCTACATATAATTTTATTTGTAATTTATTTAATTATTAAATATTTTTATAAATAAATTATCTTTATAAATAATATACTATACTTAAAACATTTAAAATAAAAAATAATATTATATATGTATATATATATATATATATATATATATATATATATATATATATATATATATATATATATATATATATATATATATATATATATATATATATATATATTAATATATACCTATATATATATATTTATAAATTATTTAATTATTAAATATTTTTATAATAAAATTAAATTTATAAATAATATAATATACTTAAAATATTTAAAATAAAAAATATATATATTTGTTTATTTTTTTTATTATATATATATATATATATATATATATATATATATATATATATATATATATATATATCTATATATATTTGTTTATTTATTTATTTATTTGTTTATTTATTTATTTGTTTATATATATATATTTGTTTATTTATTTATTTATATATTTATATTTAAATTTATATATACGCATATATATTTACTTATTTATAATTTATTTAACTATTAAATAATTTTATGATTAAATTATATTTATAAATAATATACTATTCTTAAAATAAGTTAAAACAAAAATTTAATATTATATATATATATATATATATATATATATATATATATATATATATATTTAATTATATTTTATTTAATTATTAAATCTTTTTATAATTAAATTTTGTTTATAAATAATATACTTTACTAAAAATATTTAGATTAAAAATAATATTATATATATATATATATATATATATATATATATATATATATATATATATATATATATATATATGTAAATTTATGTATGTATATATATATATGTAATATTATATATATATTTATGTATGTATACATAATTATACCAATTCATTAACCAAATAAGGTTTACTTTTGACCAAAAAGTCAACTTTGGTTAAAATGGTCAATTTTTAACCCAATGACCAACCCATTGACCCAATATGTCAATTTTTGACCAAAAAGTCATCTTTGATCAAAATGGTCAATTCTTGACTCAATTACCAACTCATTGACCAAATAGGTTAACTTTTGACTAAAAGTCAACTTTGGTCAAAATAGTCAATATCTAACCCAATGACCACCCCGTTGACCCAATAGGTTAACTTTTGACCAAAAATTTAATTTTGGTCAAAATAGGTCAACTTTTGACCAAAAAGTAATCTTTGGTCAAAATGGCCAATTTCTGACCGAATGACCACCCCATTGACCCAAAGACCAACCCATTGACCCAATAGGTCAACTTTTGACCAAATAGTCAATTTTGGTCAAAATAGTCAATTTTCGATCGAATGACCACCAATCGACCCAATAAGTCAACTTTTGACCAAAAAGTCAACTTTGGTCAAATGATAAGTCAACATTTCGACCAATAAGTTAACTTTCGACTAAAATATGTCAACTTTTCAACAAAAAAGTTAATTTTAGTCAAAATGGTCAACTTCTGACATAATGATATCCTCGTTGACCCAATGGCTCAACTTTTGACCAAAAATTTAATTTTGGTCAAAATAATTAATTTTTGTCCTAATGACCAAGATAGTCAATTTTTTAAATAATGACCAATTATAGACCCAATAAGTCAATCTTTGACCAAAAAGTCAACTTTGGACAAAATGGTCAATGATCGACCCAATGACAAACCCATCGCCTAATAGGTTAACTTTTGACCAAAAAGTTAATTTTGGTCAAAATAATCAATTTTTAACCTAATGACCATCCATTGACCTAAATAAGTCAACTTTTGACCAAAAAGTTAATTTTGGTCAAAATGGTCAATTTTTGATCCAATGAACAACCCATTTACTAAATAGCTCAAATTTCGACCGAAAAGTCAACCTTTGTGTCAAAATAGTACAATTTTTTATCTAACGACTAATTATCGACCCAATAAGTAAATCTCTCGACCAAAAAGTCAACTTTGGTCATAATTATCAATCCTCGACCCAATGACAAACCCATCGACCCAATATTTTTATTTATAATTTATTTAATTATTAAATATTTTTATCATTAAATTATATTAATAAATAATATACTATACTTAAAACATTTAAAATAAAAAATAATTATAAATATATATATATATATATATATATATATATATATATATATATATTTATATATATATATATATATGTATATATATATATTTATATTTTTATTTATAATTTATTTAACTATTAAATATTTTTATATTTAAATTATATTTATAAATAATATACTATACTTAAAATATTTAAAATAAAAAAATAATATTTTATATATATATATATATATATATATATATATATATATATATATATATATATATATATATATAATTTTTTTCACTATTAAATATTTTTATAATTAAATTATATTTATAAATAATATAATATACTTAAAATATTTAAAATAAAAAAATATTATTAAATAAATTTTTTTTATATATATAAATATGTATTTTTGTACCTCTATATATATTTTTTTATTTATAATTTTTTTAATTATTAAATATTTTTAAAAATAAATTATATTTATAAATAATATACTATACTTTAAATATTTAAAATGAAAAAATAATATTAAATAAATTTTTTTATATATATAAATATATATTTATGTACCTCTATATATATATTTTTATTTATAATTTTCTTAATTATTAAATATTTTTGTAATTATATTATATTAATAAAGAATATACTATAATTAAAATATTAAAAATAAAAAAATAATATTATATCTATATATTTATATTTATATATAGAGATTTAAATTTATTTATTTATAATTTATTTAACTATTAAATATTTTTATGATTAAATTATATTTTTAAATAATATAATTTACTTAAAATATTTAAAATAAAAAAATATTATTAGAAAAATATATATCTCTATATATTTATTTATAAATACATATATATATATATATAATTTATTTAATTATTATATATTTTTAAAATTAAATTATATTTATAAATAATATACTATATTTTAAACATTTAAAATAAAAAATAATATTATATATATATATACATATATATATATATATATATATATATATATATATATATATATATATATATATATATATATATATATATATAACTATATATATATATTTATTTATAATTTATTTAATTATTAATTATTTTTTAAATTTAATTATATTTATAAATAATTTACTATACTTAAAACATTTAAAATAAAAAATACTATATAAATAAATTTTTTAAAAAGTAAATTTTGGTCAAAATAGTTAATTTTTGATCTAATGACCAATTATTCACTCAATAAGTTAATCTCTGACTAAAAAGTCAACTTTGGTCAAAATATTTAATCCTTAACCCAATGACAAACTCATTAATCTAATAGAGTAAAATGTCGACCAAATAGTCAATTTTGGTAAAATAATCAATTTTGATCGAATGACCACCAATCGACCCAATAAGTCAACTTTTGACCAAAAAGTCAACTTTGGTCAAATAATAAGTCAACTTTTGACCAATTAGTCAACTTTCGACCAAAATAAATTAACTTTTGACCAAAAAGTTAATTTTAATCAAAATTACTAACTTCCGACATAATGACCTCCCGCTGACCCAATGGCTCAACTTTCGACCAACAATTTAATTTTGGTCAAAATAATTAATTTTTGACCTAATGACCAAAATAGTCAATTTTTCGAATTAATGACCAATTATCGACCCAATAAGTCAATCTCTCGACCAAAAAGTCAACTTTCGACAAAATGGTCAATGATTGACCCAATGACAAACTCCTTGACCAATAAGTCAAATTTTGACCAAAAAGTCAATTTTGGTCAAAATAGTCAATTTTTGACCTAATGACCACACATTGACCAAAAAGTCAACTTTGGTCAAAATGGTCAATTTTTGACCCAATGATCAACACATTGACTAAATTGATCAAATTTTGACTGAAAAGTCAACTTTTTAGTTCAAAATAGACAATTTTTAACCTAATGACCAATTATCGAATCTAATAAGTAAATCTCCGACCAAAAAGTCAACATCGGTCATAATTATCAATCGTCGATCCAATGACAAACCCATCGACCCAACATGTCAACTTTTGAACAAAAAGATAACTTTGCTCAAAATGGTAAATCCTTGACCCAATAACCAACCCACCGACCGAATAGATCGACTTTTGTCCAAAAAGTCAATTTTGGTCAAAATAGTAAATTTTTTATATAATTGCCAATTATTGCCCCAACAGGTCAACTTTTGAACATAAAAGCCAATTTTGGTCAAAGTTGGAAATTTTTGACCTAATGACCACCTCATTTACCCAAAAGGTCAACTTTTGACCAAAAAGTCAAATTGGGTCAAAATGATCAATTTCTGACACAATGACCTAAATGTCAACATTGGTGAAAATGGTCAATCCTTCATCCAATGGCCAACCCATTGACCCAATTTGTTAACTTTTGACTAAAAAGTCAACTTTGGCCAAAATAGTTAATCCTTGACCCAATGACCAACCTATTGACCCAATAGGTCAACTTTTGACCAAAAAATCAATTTTGCTCTCAAATTTTGACCAAAAGATAACTTTGGTCAAAATTGTCAATCCTTAACCCAATGACCAACCCATTGACCTAATATGTCAACTTTGACCAAAAAGTCAATTTTGATTAAAATTGTCAATTTTTGAACTAATGACCAATTTTTTACCCAGTAAACCAATCTCGATCCAAAAAGTCAACTTTGGTCAGGATGGTTAATGTTTGACCTAATGCCCAACCCATCGATCTAATAGGACATCTTTTGACCAAAAAGTCAACTTTGGTCAAAATGATCAATCCTTGACCCAATGACCAACCCATTAGCTTTAATCAGTCAACATTCGACCAAAAAGTCAATTTCGGTCAAAATAAAAAATTTTGAATTAATGACCAATTATTGACCCAATAAGTCAATCTCTCACCAAATATTCAACTTTAGTCAAAATGGTCAATCATTGATCCAATGACAAACCCATAGACCCAATAGGTCAACTTTTGACCAAAAAGCCAATTTTGGTCAAAATAGTCAATTTTTGACCAAATGACCACCCATTGATCCATATGTCAACTTTTGACCGAAAAGTCAACTTTGGTCAAAATGGACAATTTTTGACCTAATGACCAACTCATCGACCCAATAGTCATCTTTTAACCAAAAAAGTCATCTTTGGTAAAACGCTCAACTTCTCGATCTAATTACCAACACATCGGCCAAATATGTCAACTCTCGACCAAAAGTCAACTTTAGTCAAAATGGTCAATTTTCGACCTAATGACCTCCCCATCGATCTAATGGGTTAACTTTTGACCAAAAATTCAATCTTGGTTAAAATAGTCAATTTTTGACCTAATGACCAATTAATGACCAAATAAGTCAATCTCCGACCAAAAAGTTAATTTTTGTCAAAATAATCAATCCTTCACCCAATGACAAACACATTGACCCAACAAGACAACCTTTGACCAAAAAGTCAATTTTGGTCAAAATAGTCAATTTTTGACATAATGACCACTCATTAACCCAATAAGTCAACTTTTGACCAAAAAGTCAACTTTGGTCAAAATGGTCAATTTTTGACCCAATGCCACCCCGTTGACCCAATGGGTAAACTTTTGACAAAAAAATTTAATTTTAGTCAAAATAATTAATTTTTGACCTAATGACCAATTTTAGACCCACTAAGTCAATATCTGACCAAAAAGTCAACTATGGTCAAAATGATCAATCTTTGACCCAATGACCAACCCATTGACCCAATAGGTAAACTTTTGACCAAAAAGTCAACTTTCGTCAAAATGATCAATTTTTTACCCAATGATCAATTTTTGACCCAAATGTATATAGATATATGTATATAATATTATTTTTTATTAAATATTTTAAGTATAATATATTATTTATAAATATAATTTATTATAAAAATATTTAATAGTTAAATAAATTATAAATAAATAAATATATAAGTGTATATATAAATACATACATATATATATATATATATATATATATATATATATATATATATATATATATATATATATATATATATATTTATGTAAAATTATTTTTTATATTTTAAATGTTTAAGTATAGTATAATATTTATAAATATAATTTAATTATAAAAATATTTAATAGTTAAAGTAAATTATAAATATATATATATATATATAATAATAATATTTTTTATTTTAAATATTTTAAGTATAGTATATTATTTATAAATTTAATTTAATTATAGAAATATTTAATAGTTAAATAAATTATAAATAAATAAATATATATGTGTATATATAAATATGTATATTTATATATATATATAAATTTATATAAATTTATTTTTTTATTTTAAATATTTTAAGTATAATATATTATTTTTAAATATAATTTAATTATAAAAATATTTAATAACAAAAAAAGTTATATATATATATATATATATATATATATATATATATATATATATATATATATATATAAATTTATATAATATTATTTTTTATTTTAAATATTTTAAGTATATTATATTATTTATAAATATAATTTAAATATAAAAATACTTAATAGTTAAATAAATTATAAATAAAAATATAAATATGCGTATATATATATATATATATATATATATATATATATATATATATATATATATATATATATATATATATATATATATATATATAATATTATTTTTATTTTAAAAGTTTTAAGTATAGTATATTATTTATAAATATAATTTAATTATAAAAATATTTAATAATTAAATAAATTATATATAAAAATATTGGGTCAATGGGTTTGTCATCGTGTCGAGGATTGACCATTTTGACCAAAGTTTACCTTTTGGTCGGAGATTAACTTATTGGGTCGATAATTGGTCATTAATTCAAGAATCAATTATTTTGACCAAAATTAACTTTTTGGTCAAAAGTCGACTTATCGGGTCAATGGGTTTGTCATTGGATCAAGGATTAACCATTTTGACTAAAGTTAACTTTTTGGTCAAAGATTGACTTATTGGGTCTTTAATTCAAAAAATTTTTTATTTTGACCAAAATTGACTTTTAGTCGAATGTCGATCTATTAGACGAATGGGTTGGTCATTAGGTCAAGGATTGACCATTTTGACCAAAGTTGACCTTTTGGTCGAAAGATGACCTATTGGGTCAATGGGTCGGCAATAGGTCGAAGATTAACCATCTTGACCAAAGTTGACTTTTTGGTCGAGATCGGTTTACTCGATCAAAAATTGGTCATTAAGTCAAAAATTAACTATTTTAATCAAAATTGACTTTTGGGTCAAAAGTTGACATATTGGGTCAATGAGTTGGTCATTGGGTTATGGATCGACAATTTTGACCAAAGTTGTCTTTTGGTCACAATTTGACCTATTTAGGTCATTGAGGCGGTCAGTAGGTCAAAAATTGACAATTTTGAGCAAAATTGACTTTTTGCTCAAAAGTTGACATATTGGGTCAATAGGTTGGTTATTGCGTCAAGGATTAACCATTTTGGCCAAAGTTGACTTTTTAGTCAAAATTTAACAAGTTGGGTCAATTGGTTTGTCATTGGATAAAGGATTGAACATTTTCACCGAAGTTGACATTTAGGTCATTGTGTAAGAAATTCACCATTTTGACCAAATTTGACTTTTGGTCAAAAATTGACCTTTTGGGTCAATGAGGTGGTCATTAGGTCAAAAATTGACAATTTTGACCAAAATTGACTTTTTTGTTCAAAAGTTGACCTAATGGATCAATAACTGTAATTATGTCGAAAATTTACTATTTTGACCAAAATTGACTTTTTAGTCAAAAGTCGATCTATTGGGTCAGTGGGTTGGTTATTGGGTCAATGATTGACAATTATGACCAAAGTTGACTTTTTGGTCAAAGATTTACTTATTGGGTTAAAAATTGGTGAGTAGGTCAAAAATTGTCTATTTTGACCAAAAATTTGACTTTTTGGTCAAAATATGACCAATTTGGCTAGCGGGTTAGTCATTGGGTCAAAAATTAACCATTTTGACCAAAGTTGACTTTTTTGCCAAAAGTTGACCTATTTGGTTATGGGGGGTCATTAGGTCAAAATTTGACTATTTTGACCAAAATTGACTTCTTGATCAAAGGTTGACATACTGAGTCAATGGGTTGGTTATTGGGTCAAGGTTTGACCATTTTAACCAAAGTTGACATTTTGGTCAAAAGTTAACCTATTGGGTCAATGGGTTGGTCATTGGGTCAAGGATCGATAATTATGACCAAAGTCGACTTTTTAGTCGGAGATTTACTTATTAGGTCGATAATTGGTCATTAGATAAAAAATTGTCTATTTTGACTTAAAAAGTTGACTTTTCGATCAAAATTTGACCAATTTAGTCGATGGGTTGATCATTGGGTCGAAAATTGACCATTTTGACCAAAGTTGACTTTTGGTCGAAAGTCGATCTATTTGGTCGATGGGTAGTCATTAGGTCAAAAATTGACTTTTTGGTCAAAATTTAACTTATTAGGCGATGGGTTTGTCATTAGGTCGATCATTGATCATTTTATTCAAAGTTGACTTTTTGGACAGAGATTGACTTATTCGGTCAACAATTGGTCATTAATTAAAAAAATTTACTATTTTGGTCATTAGGTCAAAAATTAATAATTTTGACCAAAATTAAATTTTTGGTCAAAAGTTTAGCCATTGGGTCAACGGGAAGGTCATTATGTCAGAAGTTGACCATTTTGACTAAAATTAACTTTTTTGGTCAAAAGTTAACTTATCATTTGACCAAAGTTGACTTTTTGGTCAAAAGTTGACTTTTTGGTCAAAAGTTGACTTATTGGGTCAATTTGTGCTCATTCAGTAAAAAATTAACTATTTTGATCAAAATTGACTATTTGGTCAAAAGTTAACATGTTGGGTCAACGGGTTTGTCATTGGCTTAAGGATTGAATATTTTGACAAAAGTTGACTTTTTGATCAGAGATTAACTAATTGAGTGAATAATTGGTCATTAGATCTAAAATTAACTATTTTGACCAAAATTTACTTTTTGGTAAAAAACGGACATATTGGGTCAATGGGTTGGTTTTTGGGTCAATGGGGTGGTCATTGGGTCAGAAATTGGCCATTTTAACCAAAGATTACTTTTTGGTCAAAAGTTGACCTATTTTGACCAAAATAAAATTTTTGGTCAAAAGTTAACCTATTGGGTCAACGGGGTGGTCAATGGGTTAGATATTGACTATTTTGACTAAAGTTGACTTTTGGTCAAAAGTTGACCTATTTGGTCAATGAGTTGGTAATTGGGTCAAGAATTGACCATTTTGATCAAAGATGACTTTTTGGTCAAAAGTAGACCTATTGGGTCAATGGGTTGGTCATTAGGTTAAAAATTGATTATTTTAACCAAAGTTGACTTTTGGTCAAAAGTTGACCTATTCTGGTTAATGAATTGGTAAATTTATGAATACATACAAAGATATATATATGTATATATAAATATATATACATATATATATATATACATATATATATATACATATATATATATATACATATATAAATATACATACATATATATACATATATATATATATATACTATATATATATATATATATATATATATATATATATATATATATATATATATATATATATATATATATATATATATATATATACATACATATATATATATATATATACATATATATATATATATATATATATATATATCTCTTTATATATACATATATATATTTATTTATTTTATATTTATTTATCATTTTTTAACTATTAAATAATTTTTATAATTAAATTATATTTAGTAATAATATATTATACTTAAAATATTAAAAATAAAAAATAATGCTAAATAAATTTTTTTATATATACAAATATATATTTATGTACCTCAATATATATATTTTTATTTATAATTTCTTTATTTATTAAATATTTTTATAATTAAATTATATTTACAAATAATATATTGTACTTAAAATATTTAAAATAAATAAATTATATTATATAGATTTTTCATATAT
>CM040429.1:117650858-117665858 GCA_022702705.1 Papilionanthe hookeriana x Papilionanthe teres
AAATTAAAAAATAATATTATATAAATCTATATAAATATATATATATATAAATATTTATATATACCGATTCATATATTTTTATTTATAATTTATTTAATGATTAAATATTTTTTTCATTAAATTAAATTTATAGATAATATACTATACTTAAAAAATTTAAAATAAAAAATAATATTAAATAAAATTATAAATATATATATCTTTATATATACCTATATATATATTTTTTATTTATGATTTATTTAATTATTAAATATTTTTATAATTAAATTATATTTGTAAATAATTTACTATACTTAAAGTATTTAAAATAAAAAAAATAATATTATAAAAATTTATACATATATATATATACATATATAAATATATATTTATAAATAGATACATATTTATATTTATTTATTTATAATTTTTTTACTATTAAATATTTTTATAATTAAAGTATATTTAAAAATAATATACTATACTTAAAATATTTAAAATAAAAAAATAATATTATATAAATTTATATATATATATATATATATATATATATATATATATATATATATATATATATATATATATATATATATATTATTTATAATTTCATTAATTATTAAATATTTTTATAATTATATTATATTTATAAATAATATACCATACTTAAAATATTTATAATAAAAAATAATATTATATATATATATATATATATATATATATATATATATATTTATAATTTATTTAATTTTTAAACATTTTTCTAAATAAGTTATTTTTATAAAGAATATACTATATTTTATAAAGAATATATATATATTTAATTATACTTTTTTTAACTATTAAATATTTTTATAATTTAATTATATTTATAAATAATATACTCGTACTTAAAATATTTAAAATAAAATAATAATATTATATAAATTTATATATAAATATATATATATATATATATATATATATATATATATATATATATAATTTTTTTAACTATTAAATAATTTTATAATTAAATTATATTTATTAATAATATATTATACTTAAATATTAAAAATAAAAAAATAATATTAAATAAAGTTTTTAATATATATAAATATATATTTATGTACCTCTCTATATATATTTTTATTTATAATTTTTTTTTAATTATTAAATATTTTTATAATTAATTAATATTTATAAATAATATATTATACTTAAAATATTTAAAATAAAAAAAATTATATTAAATAAATATTTTTATATATATAAATATATATTTATTTACCTATATATATATATTTATTTATAATTTTCTTAATTATTTAATATTTTTATAATTAAAATATATTTATAAATAATATACTATACTTAAAATATTTAGAATAAAAGAAATAATATTATATATATTATTTTATATATATATAAATATAAACATATATATATATATATATATATAGATATAAATTTATTGATTTATAATTTATTTAACTATTTAATATTTTTATGATTAAATTATATTTTTATATAATATAATATACTTAAAATATTAAAAAATAATATTAAATAAATATATATATTTATACATATATTTATATATACTTATATTTATTTTTTATAAAAAATAATATTAACTATATATATATATATATATATATATATATATATATATGATTTATCATTTCTTCAACTATTAAATAATTTTATAATTAAATTATATTTATTAGTAATATATTATACTTAAAATATTTAAAATTAAAAAATAATGCTAAATAAATTTTTTATATATATAAATGTTTATTTATGTACATCTATATACATTTTTTTGTTTATAGTTTTTTAATCATTAAATATTTTTATAATTACAGTATATTTATAAATAATATACTTTACTTAAAATATTTAAATTAAAAAAAATATTTTATATATATGTAAATTTATGTAAATTTTTGTGTGTGTATATATATATATATATATATATATATATATATATATATATATATATATATATATATATAGACGGTGTGGCATGTCGCTTGTGCTCTGCTAGGGTTCCAGGCATGAGTCTGCCGACGGCGGACCTCTGGCTGTTGGTTTTGGTGTGGAAGGTAAGACTCTTTCTTCTTCCTGGTGGTTTTCATCTGGGATTGGGTTTTTTGGGAAGTTCTAGCTTTCCCGGGTTCTCACTTTTCAAAAAAAAGTTACTCGTTCCATTGCCTCGGCCCTCGGTTTGTTCCTCGCTTTTTGGCTCTTGTCTTTCTGATATGAGAGGTGCTGGTTTACTTGCTCACATGACCACTCCTATTGAGTTGCATACAAACATTGAATGGGACAAAGCCTCCTATGCTGGTGTGGTTGGCAGAGACCCAGCTGTAATCGACCCTACCTCCTTAATCTTCCCTCAATCAATGCATGATGCAGCTGCTGGCAAAGGATCCTGCCCGTTCATTAAACCAATTGGAGTCAAAGATGGTTTCCCTGCTGTTTACTTCACTGAGGAGGAGCTTGATAATCTTAATGAGGAAGTAAAACTAACTCTGATAGGGAAGTTTGCTTTGGGCCATCCAAAGATGGAGCTTGTGAAGAATTTCTTTGCATCCCTTAATCTCATCGCAATCGGAAACTAGGCTTAATTGATGGAAGGCATCCGTTAATTGAGCTTAACATCGAAAGGAAGACTATGCCAAACTATTTGCTAAACAAGTGGTAACCATTGCTTCAAGCATCGAAATGAAATTGCTAAAATGGACCCCCGACTTCGATCCTAGCAAGGAGCCCCCCATAGTCCCCATCCGGTTTAAATTTCCCGCACTCCCTACAGTGTTTTCAACCAAGCTGCCTTGTTCCAAATTGGAAGGGCCATTGGCACCCCTCTAAGGCTGGACCCAACTACCCTACATAAAACGAAGCCTGAATATGTCAGAATTCAAATTGAAAGAGATATAACCCTTCCTGAAATACAGAAAATTTGGGTTGGATCAGCTGAAGATGGATTATGGCAGGAGGTAATCTTGCAACAAAGGCCATATTACTGCACTAACTGTAGGATGTTTGGACACACCACAGATAGATGTTTCAAGCTTCATCCACCTTCCAGGAGAGTTTCAGCCAGGCTAAATGCTTCTCAGGAGATCAATACTGATGGTGTACAAGTCAGAATAACTGGAGCTCACCTCCCAATAGCTCCCACTTTATCTAATCCTACTCCCTTGCCCATTCCCCCTCCACCCCCAAATCCCACCATACCACACCAAATCACTCCAGCCCCATTCACCACTCCCTCCTCCACCGTTACCCCCACCGTTGCCCACACCTAACCCCTCTTCCCCAGCCTCCACTCGGCTCCACTCCCTCCCTCCCCTTCTAAATAAAAACTCACATCCGATTCTATGGAGGAGGAACGGGAGATCTATTTTTCCAAAAAGAAGAAGAAAAATAAACCTGAAATACAAAAACAAACTCAATCTAGTTTTAAATCCAGAGAACTTTCCCCACCCCTTACTAGAGGCAGAACCAGATCCAGCTCTCACAAATCTCTCTCCCTCCCCCATTTTCCAATGATAAACCTACTTTGCTGGAACATTAGAGAGGTGGCTTGCCCACACTCTCTCAAAAGACTAATTCACCTCAATAAAACCCATACACCCTGGTGTATTGTTCTTCTTGAACTTTTAGTCCACCTAAACTCCTCTAAAATCCTCCAGAAATTCCCTGGCTTTTCTTTCCATGCTAACACTCAACAACAAAATCCGGTTCCTTTGTAGAGCGAAGTTCGAGTGGTTCCTCCTCATTGATAACCCTCGATTCATTCACTTATCCCTCACTTTTGTCGGCCATACCATAAATGCCTCTTTCATTTATGCGTGTTGTAGGAAAATTGACAAAATTCACCTCCGGAACCATCTACGACTAATTAACAATTCCATTACTCACCCTCGGGTAGGCTGGGGTGACTTTAACTGCATTGCCACACTGGCTTGAAACCGGGGGAAGGACCCCTCCTCACCCAATGAACCTTTTCACACAAAGATTCACCTGGGCAGCTTATTCGATCCGGGGATTTCAACGCCCCCCTTTCACCCTGAGAAGAGCACACAACTGACCGAAGTACAAGGTTCTTGGTGAATGGGCTTTGGCACTCTCGCCTTCCTTAAATTTCTCCAATCCTCATCTCCCTACTTTACTCGACCATAGACCACTACTCTCATGCTCTCGCACCTCGGCCTTTCTCTTGTCCCCCTTTCGAGATACAAAACTTCGAGGTCTTCTCACCCTCATTTTCTTCAAACCATCCGGTCCTACGCTTGAGGTTATTAACCTTGACACTGGATCGAGTGGGGCTCCTTCACCTAAAAACTGCGAGGCACTCGACGGAAATGGGGATGGAATGAATTTGGGAATGTCTTCTTCTTGTCAAAAAAGGCTGAGGAGGAACTAAATATTCTGGAACATCGTGGCCTTGAGGGCAATTCTCATCTCATTATTGCGCACAATCTAGACTCTCTAATGCCATTGATGTGCGAATCGGTTCCTTAAACGAGAAAGCCTTTTAAAACATTTTTCGAAGGAGACAAACACAAAGTACTTCCATGCATATATCGGATACAAGAAAAGTTGCAATATTATCCTTAGCATTAAAAATGAAGGTAGAGATTAAAAATTTGAAATCCACTCTAGAGATTGGCGATAGTGCTGTTAGATACTTTAAGATGCGGTCACCCTCTGTGTGTTGCGGATATCCCCCAACTTTTTGTCGATGACCATTTCCACCATTCATGGCTTGAACCTTCTTGACCTCCCCCTTGAACTTTGAAATGCGGGAAAGCTCTTTGCGGTATTGACGGCAAATCTGCTTGGCACGATGAAAAGCTTCCTTTGCGGCTTTTACAAGAAGGCATGGTACGCAATCGAAAGGCGGGGTTGCGAAGCTATCATCGGTTCTTTCGAGGAAAAGACATGTCCCCTTTATTTTAGCTCCTCCAGCATAGTCCTCATCCTCAAAAACTCTGAACTCCATACTTGGGATCAATTCGGACCCATCGATCTTACATCGGTGATGATAAAATGATGCAATGAATCATTGTCCTGAGATCCGGCCATTTAAACAAAATTGTGAATGCGAACCAAACGGCTTTCATCGAAGGTAGATCCATCTCGTGTGTTCTACTTGCTCATGAACTATTACGGATCTCGATAAGAAGTACGGGGGGCAATCTCATTTACAAACTTGATATCGGGAAGGCCTTTGACACTATCGGCTGGGACTTTATTCTTGAGTGCTAGGCTGGCAAGGCTCGGTGACAATTTTGCGAGTTAATCCAAAGATGGCTTAACAATAACACTCATTCCCTTCTCGCAAATGGGTCCGTGAGACCCGCTCGGCCTACCGGGGGCTCGAGCAAGGGGACCCCCACATGCCACTACATTCTTGCGGTGGATTACTTCTCCTCATAGCAACTAGGCTATAGCAGTCATCCTGACTGGAATACCACCACAAATCTAATATCCTCATATCTCACCTTACTTATGCGAGATGATCTAATGATTTTTCTAATGCTTCTAAGAAGGTACATTTACTTCTATATATAAGTACATTGAGCATTGCGGGGATTAATGCAGGATGACTTTCAATGCGCGAATGCCAAATTATATTCTCCGAACGAATTGTCTCACTCTACCGAAACGGTGGATTCTCAACCACACGGTTTCTAGCCTTGCCCTTCTATTAAGTACTTGGGGGTCATTTCAGCATTGGTAGAACCGAAGCTCGCTCACTTTGATGAAGTGCTTTTGAATCGTCGCTATCTTGCACGTTGGACCCGTATCTTCTTATCTTCGGGGGAAGACTCTGCCTATACTCAAAAGCATTCTTACCACCCTCCCTAACTACCTAATGCGGATGACCATTATGAAGAAAAGCACTTTCAAGCAACTTGAAAAGAACTTTTTAACCACTTCCTTTAGGTACAGCGAGAGGAAACGATTCGTTGGACATCATGGCGGAAAATTTGGCTAAACCCCGAGGAATGGGGTACGAGGGGCTTTCCAGTTTAAAAACTTAAACCAATTGATTCAAAGTTAACCACTGCAAACTTTGGCTAAATTTCAGAGCCCAAACCTCCCGCACCCAGGGCAAAGTTCCTTATGGGGAAATATTACGGAAAAGCCCACCCCTCTTTAGTCGCACCAAGTTGGGAGATTGAAATACGGAAAGCTTTGATCGAAACGGGCGGAAAGGCCGAGCAACTTTATCTGCAGCAGCTGGGGCAAGGTAGCCTCCGGTTGCAGCTGGATCAGCGGTGCCCTCATGATTGGCTACAACCCAAATGCCCATCGGAAATAACGATCTCTTGGTGTGTGTCGCTGGCAGGGGAGAATAGCTGTTAGTGCCCCTCTTCTCCTATCTCTTCTAAGTGCCCCTGCGCGCGAAAGTTTCTACAATTCCTTTTGATAAACACAAGCAAGATACACCTCAATGGTCCATCACAAAGAACAAAGCCCCTCTAGATCATCTACCACAAAATTGTTTAATTGGAATGCTGTGCCACAGGGAGACATTTTGCAGGAAAATACATTTCTCCTTTTATGGCTTTCTGGCAGAGGACCTTTAACTACTTCCTCCCAACGATGACATTTTAAAATTAAAGGGAGCAGAGAGGACCCTCCTGACGCCAGATTATGCGAGGAATCCATCACCCACCTCTTCTTTGCCTGCAGCTTCTCCCAACAGGTCTGGAAGGATCTCCTACTCCACACCAATCTCAACACCCTAAACTTACAATGGGACAATTTGCTCACTTGCTGGTCTGACTGGAAGAAAGCTGAAATCACTGCCCTCCCTCTTCTAACTGCCTGGTTTATCTGGATGGCCAGAAATAAGGCAACATTTGAAAATACTCTCCTAAAGGAAAAAACTGTGGCAGGTTACTGCCTGTCTTACCTGCTGAAATTGATTAAGCTCAAGAAATTCCCTAACATCTGCTCCACAACATCCACCACATCCACTAATCACAGTCAAACCCTCAGGATCACTAAAGTTTTCTGGCATCCCCCACCATACAACCAGGTCAAAGTCAACACTGATGGCTGTTATAAAAATGGTAAAGCTGGTATAGGTGGCATATTTAGAAACCATCATGGTATCTGCTTGTTATTTTTCTGGGCCCCCATTGTGGCCTCTGATGCTCTAGACTCTGAACTCCAAGCTGTTTTCTGGGCATTGAAGATTGCAATGCATCTCCATTGGTCCTCCTTAATTATAGAGAGTGGTGCTCAAAAGATGGAGCACATGGTGGAAAATATAACAAAGCATAGCTGGAATCACCTCTACTGGCATCACAAGATTCAGTCACTCAAAATCAGCTCCTAGCCAGCTCAAAATTTATATTTCGAGAGGGTAATAAACCTGCAGATTGGCTTGCAAATATTGGTGCTCTCTCTACTAAATTCTCTATGGCTACCTCCCCTCCTCCCTACCTAAAATCCTTAATTGTTGGCGACCTTCTCCACTGCTCCCCATCTCGAGTTTGAACATCTAAGGGACCGCACTTCGTTTGGTATTTGCTTTGTTTGGGTGACACTCTTGCAGCGAAGGATTCCTCTTCTATCTCTTACGTTGCTTTTCCTCCTATGGTCTTCTTGGCCCTTCCCCCGTTACTTTTTGCTTCAGTGGGGGCTTTTGTTTTCTGTATTTTTTTGTCTTATTTTGCTTTCTTCCATTGGGTGTTGTTTGGGACTCACCCCCCAAAATTTTTGTAATGATTTCTTGATTTTAACATGTATGGAGCCCTGAGCCCCTTCTTTTATATATATATATATATATATATATATATATATATATATATATATATATATATATATATATATATAAATTTCTATTAATATATAACTATATTTATTTTTATTTACATTTTATTTAATTATTAAATACTTTTATGATTAAATTATATTTATAAGTAATATGCTATACTTAAAATATTTAAATTAAAAAAATAATATTTTATATATTTGTAAATTTATTTGTGTATATATATATATATATATATATATATATATATATATATATATATATATATATATATATATAGATTTATATAATACCTATATATATATAAATAAATTTATATTAATATATACCTATATATATTTTTATTTACAATTTATTTAATTATTAAAAATTTTTATGATTAAATTATATTTATAAATAATATACTATATTTAAAATATTTAAAACAAAAAAATAATATTAAATAAATTTGTAAATATATATATATATATATATATATATATATATATTTATTTATTTATTTATTTATATATACCTATATATATTTATTTATAATTTATTTAACTATTAAATAATTTTATAATTAAATAATATTTCTAAATAATATACTATACATAAAATATTTAAAATAAGAAATTATATAATATAAATATATATATATATATATATATATATATATATATATATATATATATATATATATATATATATATATATATATATATATATATATATATATTGGAAAAGAGCACTCGTGGCTCCTTACGCGTTAATATAAAAAGGTTTAGTACAATATGGGGTGGGGAGGCCGATCCCCGACTAAAAAAAGCCCATATATATATATATATATATATATATATATATATATATATATATATATATATATATATATATATATATATATATATATATATATATATATATATATATGTATGTATGTATGTATGTATGTATGTATGTATGTATATTTATATATATACACATTTATATTTGTTTGTTTATAATTTATTTAACTATTAAATATTTTTTTTAAGTAAATTATATTTATAAATAATATACTATACATAAAATATTTAAAAAATAATAATATTAGATAAATTTATATATATATATATATTTATATATACCTATATAAATTTTTTTATTTATAATTTATTTAATAATTAAATATTTTTATAAATAAATTATATTTATAAATAATATATTATAGTTTAAACATTTAAAATAAAAAGATAATAATATATATATATATATATATATATATATATATATATATATATATATATATATTTTTTTTTTTTTTTCGTTCGTTTTCTCTCTTTTATTTTAGAAGGAGTCGCCAGCCTGTCGATCGTTGTATACTTCCCTTATTCGAATAAATCTCCCTCCCGAGTCAAATAAGTGATTCGAAGAGGAGAGGAACCGAATAAGAAGGGACATACAATAAAACGACAAACAAGAGAAAACGCAAAACATGGAGAGCCTACGTGCGGTAAACCTCGCAAGGATAGACCAAGCATGTCCGCCCAAACAAGATCGGGCGGAGGCACCTTGAACCGATATCCGCGATAGAATGCCTACGTATGCTACCCATAATCAGAGAGTCAGGTGTAGGTGCCTGTTCTGGGGTCAAGAGCACTCCCAAGGGGACGTATCCCACTTGGTTAATTACATCTTAGGGGTACCCAAGAATACTCTCGATAAAAAAGAGTTTCTCTTATATTATCATGAACCTCGGGTATAGGCTATCAAAGGAAGGTCATTCCGTGTGGGAACACCACGATGCTTTCAAAGCTCCCGTTAGACTACGGGGAAGAGAGTGAGTCTCTCACGGTCCCTGAATGGGTAACGGACTCATCAGCATACGAGACCCACATAATAACCTAAATCATCTCGACGGGGATATCCCAACACGTCAAAACACATCCAGGCCATAAGGGCAGAGTACAAATCGTCGTATCTCAAACGGGCAGCAGCTCATCGGCTTCGGGCCGTCAAAATGACATCAACGAAGTCAAGGAGCGAAATGGCTCAACATGGGTAGTCAAAGGAAGGGAGGAGTAATCCTAAAGGGGTAGAGGTGGCCAAGTCGGGGTACCACAGACCCGTCATCCCAAGCAGTAGGACCCTAAGTCTACCCGGTCGTGAAGTAGTCGACCCAACACGACCTGAGATCCCCAGTCAGCAATCCAAGAATTGCATTATCCACGGGGACCTCGGTAGCCCTAAGGTCAAAGGAAGGAAACTCTATCCTATGACTATAAGCTGCAGCTCCAAGAGGTGGGACTTATACCTGCCAAAGTGGCAAGGATGCCTCAGGAAAGAAGAGAAAGGGAGGTTCAGCTACAAAGCTGCAAACGCTCCAAACAAAAGGACTTACACCCCGTCTGGGTCGGGGAGCCTTCTAACACCCTAGAGCACACTAGACAACCACCTATAAAGGTATGTCGGGCTGACCAAGTTGGAGAAGCACGGGTACTCCTCCTCGAGACATGCAAATATGAATGCAGTTATCTAGAGCGGTCCTTAAATAATATGGAGGCCCTATTAGTATGACTTGGGTGATAGCCATGCAATGCAACCCATTTAAAATTCGGCCTGAAAGCCATTCAAGAAAGTAAAAATGCATATTTTAAAATCTTGAATATTTTAATCCTAAAATTCATTAATGATAACTGGTATAACATCTGAAGCAATGGCCCTAAGTACCACACTAAGGGTCCCATGCAACACCTCGGCGGATCTTATAGCATGCACAACAAAAATAAAATATCCCGGTCTCGCAACGGACCGACAAGCGAACCCGGTCTCCTACTATGAGGGCCTATAAGATAAGAAGGACAAAGAAGTTTGCTCGGACATCTGAAGAATCCTGGTAAGGAACTTCCTTCAAGGAAAAGAACCCAGTCCTCATAGAGGAAAACTGCTCCAATAATCTTCTTGGCAAGGAGATCTGTAGTGAAGTCATTAATATGGACCGCAGGTTTAGAGCAATCTGCATCTTAAGGAGGGAGAGCCCTTACAGCTATCATGGCAGATGAATAATTAACATAACCAGACAGAGAAGTGAAACGATTCTTAGCCAATGGGATCTGAGCGTCACCCGTGTTGGAATCAGAACAACTCGTAGCGGGGACCCAGTCTGCACCGCCAGAGGATGAAAAAGGTGATTCTCAGCCGACGAGATTTAGTGTCAATCCCGGGCAGGAACCAAAACACGTCGTAGCGGGGACCATATCCACACTGTCGAACACTGCATTGTAAAATGCAACTGTAGCGCTACAACATATGCGGTGATGGAAATTCTCAATATATGGAAGAACTACAAGAGAGATGAGAACAAGAAAGTACGTCGTAGCGCATCGCTATCTTGTACTAGCCTCTTCCTTGAGGGAAAAGTAGCACCGATACGAGCTACTACAACAAAAGAAGTGCTAAATGCACAAGTCCTACCTTTCAAGGAGGGCATGTAGCAAACATCTGTAGGGGACGTGGTCCACAAAACTAGGGACACTAGCAAAAATGACTCTCAATACGGGGGCCAAAGGCACCTCCTAAACCGGAGTCGGAACAGGTATAGAATCCTGATGCAGAACATGCTGGTAAATTTGCAGCAATCTATTCTTAGTCCTCTTGTCCTTCCTGCCTAATCGGAAAACAGGTGGATCCTCAGGGGACCAGAACAGAAAGAGAGTGAACCGGGATGGAAGTCACACCAGTGACAGCAGTGACAAACCTACTGCTAACAAAAGACTCACCCACGTATAGTAGGGAGATATATGAGAACACAAAAGGACAAGTCTAGAAAAGACCGTCAGGTGCTGCGATGCATCGCTTTCTAGCGACGCACCTCTTTTTGCAAAAGAAGCGGGCGTGAAGCGAGCCACTGCAGCAGGAATAGCTAAATGTGTACTACTCCTTTTTAAGGGGGAGGACACAGAGGAAGACGCCTCAGATGGTGTAAGAACAACTCAATATGCACGTCTCCCCTTTTAAGAGGGAGTGCATAGAGCAGAATGCCTGAGAGGGCATAGAAATAGCTCAATACACATGTCTCCCATTTTAAGGGGGAGGGCATAGAGCAAATGTCTCAATGGGCATAGGATCACATAAGGTAATCCCACAATGGTTCTCGACAGAAACCAAAGGTTATGACACCTTCAGGAGCACATAAAACGCACAGGGAGAGGCTAAGGAGTTCCCCCAGTAGCAACGATCTTGTCCACCTCTCTGCTCTTCCGCTTAGCGGGATAAAAAGGGACAACGATAAAAAATAAGGAAAGGTTAAGAAACTAATCACAAAACTACAACGACATCGATGCATGTGATAATGCTGCAACTGAACTATCGAGGGTGAGAGAAGAGATAGAATGCATCGAGTTGCTACCCCTAGCAACTGACACATGGACTGAAAACCAAGGTCTCACAAAAGGCTCAACTGTGACTAGAAGGAAGAGAACCAGGCCATGATAATATGAGCGAAACTCCAAGTACGGAGAGAGGCTATAACCCCAGAAGCGAAACTCCAAGAATAAAGAGAGAGACTCATCTCCAGCGGAGTCGCCAATCTGTTTTCGTTTATTTTTCTCTCTTTTATTTTAGGAGTCGCCAGCCTGTCGATCATTGTATACTTCCCTTATTCGAATAAATCTCCCTCCCAAGTCAAATAAGTGATTCGAAGAGGAGAGGAACCGAATAAGAAGGGACATACAACAAAACGACAAACAAGAGAAAACACAAAACGTGGAGAGCCTACGTGCGGTAAACCTCGCAAGGATAGACCAAGCATGTCCGCCCAAACAAGATCGGGTGGAGGCACCTTGAACCGATATCCGCGAAAGAATGCCAAAGTAGGCTACCCATAACCAGAGAGTCAGGTGTAGGTGCCTGTTATGGGGTCAAGAGCACTCCCAAGGGGACGTATCCCACTTGGTTAATTACATCTTGGGGGGTACCCAAGAATACTCTCGATAAAAGGAGTTTCGCTTATATTATCATGAACCTGGGGTATAGACTATCAAAGGAAGGTCATTCCGTGTGGGAACGCCACGATGCTTTCAAAGCTCCCGCTAGACTACGGGGAAGAGAGTGAGTCTCTCACGGTCCCCGAATGGGTAACAGACTCATCAGCATACGAGACCCACATAATAACCTAAATCATCTCGACGGGGATATCCCAACACGTCAAAACACATCCAGGCCATAAGGGCAGAGGACAAATCGTCGTATCCCAAACGGACAGCAGCTCATCGACTTCGAGCCGTCAAAATGACATCAACGAAGTCAAGGAGCGAAAGGGCTCAACAGGGGTAGTCAAAGGAAGGGAGGAGTAATCCTAAAGGGGTAGAGGTGGCCAAGTCGGGGTACCACAGACCCGTCATCCCAAGCAGTAGGACCCTAAGTCTACCCGGTCGTGAAGGTAGTCGACCCAACACGTCCTGAGATCCCCAGTCAGCAATCCAAGAATTGCATTATCCACGGGGACCTCGGTAGCCCTAAGGTCAAAGGAAGGAAACTTTATCCTATGACTATAAGCTGCAGCTCCAAGAGGTGGGACTTATACCTGCCAAAGTGGCAAGGATGCCTCAGGAAAGAAGAGAAAGGGAGGTTTAGCTACAAAGCTGCAAACGCTCCAAACAAAAGGACATACACCTCGTCTGGGTCGGGGAGCCTTCTAACACCCTAGGCGCACTAGACAACCAACTATAAAGGTATGCTGGGCTAGTTAGGTTGAAGAAGCACAGGGACTCCTCCTCGAGACTTGCAAATATGAATGCAGTTATCTAGAGCGGTCCTTAAATAATGTGGAGGCTTTATTAGTATGACTTGGGTGATAGCCATGCAATGCAACCCATTTAAAATTCGGCCCGAAGGCCATGCAAGAAAGTAAAAGTGCAAATTTTAAAATCTTGAATATTTTAATCCTAAAATTCATTTATCTTGAATATTTTATTAGGATTTTTAATATATAAAGTTTACAATTTTAGGGTCCTTAAAGAGCCTAAATGGTATCGCGAAATCCCAGATCACAAACAGAAACAAGAAAAACACATGCAGGCATACAAGTATGAAATAAAAGCAAGAAAGAAAGCACTCCATAATAAAATAAAAGAGGCCAAAATGCCGCTGGACAGGCACATAACCCAGAAAAAGAAAAAAATGCGGCCGGACTCTGCATATACATGCCCGGTCTTAATTTTATACATGAATATAAAAATGCAGAATTAAGATACGGGGCACGAGCATCTACTCCTGGTCCCCTCCACGTGGTTCTCGCTTCAAAGCATCTTGGAACCCGTGCCTGTATCTTATTTCACGCATGGACTCTCCTAGACTCTAAAAGTACATAGGAAAAGAAAAGACTCAACCCTGCATGAAAATAAGTATTAGCAGGAAAGCTCACATGCATAAGACGTATAATGAGCCATGCCTTATTAGTGGGGGAGCAAAACAAACCCTACAAGCAAAGGGTCAGAAATCATTACTTACTCCCCCCATAGCGGCACCTGTGTGCACATAGAGGCATGACTCCCTGCAGAAAAGCGCCCTAACACACTACCATACATATGCAACATGCAGTCACATCACAAGCACAATGCAAAAGAATGATACTTGGCTAGGGCAACCAATCCATCAAAGAACAATAGCCAGTCATCAAAAAGACTACCTAACATCCTAATCCTAGCCTAGCACACCATCTAACGAAGAGTGCACTAACCTAGTGCCTAAGTGCGTGGTAAGTTTGGGTATAGTATGACTTTGACGGGGTCGCCGCACCTGCCCCGACCTAAAGATCCAAAGGATCTAAAGGGCGTGATGAAGAGGGTTGACACGAGTTAGATCTATTGGATCCTTAACACAGTCATACTCGTGTCAATCCCGATGACTTAACTCGCATTGCTCATTGGGATCAACCCAGCAAGCAATGCTCGTTAAGGCATCGCGACCGACACGGGGTCACTCTCCTAACAAGCCTGGCTCGCTACCATGCAAACATGCAAATGCAAATGCATACAGTCATGTGACAGAAGTGATGAGTGTACCGTGGGGGAGTGACTCAGGAAAGATGGGCATACCATGGAAGCAGCGGCCTGAATAAATGGGTGTGCCGTGAGGCAGTGACCCGAAGGTGGGCGTGTCGTGGAGACAGAGGCCGGAGAAATGGGTGTGCCCTGGAGGCAGCGACTTGAAGAATGGGCGTGTCGTGGAGATAGGGGCCCGAAGAAGGTGTGTCGAGGCGGCAGTGACCAAAA
>CM040429.1:117680858-117683358 GCA_022702705.1 Papilionanthe hookeriana x Papilionanthe teres
AATTAATATACTATACTTAAAACATTTTTATAATATTAATATTTTAAATATTTTTTATTATAAATATTAATATATATATTTTTATTTTAAATATTAATATATACATATAAATATATTTATTTATAATTTATTTAATTATTTAACATTTTTATAATTAAATTATATTCATAAAAAATTTAATATACTTAAAATATTTAAAATAAAATTAATATATATATATATATATATATATATATATATATATATATATATATATATATATATATATATATATATGTTTATTTATTTAATTATTTATAATTTTGTTAACTATTAAATATTTTTGTAATTAAATTATATTTAAAAATAATATACTATAGTTTAAATATTTAAGGTAAAAAAATTAATATTATGTAAAATTGTATTATAAAAATAATTTCATATATTATATTTATTATTTTTTTAACTATTAAATAATTTTATAATTGAATTACATTTATTAATAATATATTATACTTAAAATATTTAAAATAAAAAAATAATATTAAATAAAATTTTTTTATATGTAAATAGATATTTGTGTACCACTATACATATATATTGATTTATAATTTTTTTAATTATTAAATATTTTTATATTTAAATTATATTTATAATTAATATACTATTCTTAAACTATTTAAAATAAAGAAAATATTAAATAATTTTTTATATATATAAATATATATTTATGTACCTATATATATATATATTTATTTATAATTTTCTTAATTATTAAAAATTTTTATGATTAAATTATATTTATTAATAATATACTATACTTAAAATATTTAAAATAAAAAAATAATATTATATATATATATATATATATATATATATATATATATATATATATATATATATATATATATATATATATATTTATACAAATATACATATATAAATTTATTTACTTATAAATAATTTAACTATTAAATATTTTTATGATTAAATTATATTTTTAAATAATATTCTATACTTAAAATATTTAAAATAAAAAATAATATTAAATAAATATATATATATCTATATATATATTTATATATACTCGTATTGATATTTTATAAAAATAATATTAAATAAATATATATATATTAAATAAATTATATATATATATATATATATATATATATATATACTTATATATCTATATATATTTTTTTATTATTTACTTAACTATTAAATATAAATGATCAATCCATGACCTAATGCCCAAACCATTAGCACAATAGGTCAACTTTTGACCAAAAAGTCAATTTTGGTCAAATTAATCATTTTCGAATTAATGACTAATTATTGACCCAATAGTCAATCTCTGACAAAAAAGTCAACTTTGGTCAAAATGGTCAGTTCTTGACCCAATGACAAGCTCATTATCCAAATAGGTCAACTTTTGGCCAAAAAGTCAATTTTGGCAAAATAGTCATTTTTTAACCTAATGACCACCCTTTGACCCAATAGATCAACTTTTGAACAAAAAGTCAACTTTGGTTAAAATGGTCAATTTTTGACACAATGACCAACCCACTGACCCAATAGATCATCTTTTTGACTAAAAAGTCATCTTCGATCAAATTGGTCAATTCTTGACCCAATTACCAACTCATTGACCAAAAAGGTCAGCTTTTGACAAAAAAGTCAACTTTGGTCAAAATGGTCAATTTTTAACCCAATGACCAACCCATTGACCCAATAGGTCTACTTTTGACCAAAAAGTCATCTTTGTTCAAAATGGTTAATTCTTGACCCAATTACCAACTCTTTGACTAAATAGGTTAACTTTTCGATCAAAAAGTCAACTTTGGTCAAAATAATTAATATCCGACCTAATGACTACATCGTTAACCCAATAGAGTTAACTTTCGACCAAAAATTCAATTTTGGTCAAAATAGATCAACTTTCGACTAAAAAGTAATCTTTGGTCAAAATGGCCAATTCGACCCGAATGATCACTTTATCGACCCAAAGATCAACCCATCGACCTAATAGGTCGATTTTTTACCGAAAAGTAAATTTTGGTCAAAATAGTTAATTTTTTATCTAATGACCAATTATTCACTCAATAAGTTAATCTCTGACCAAAAGTCAACTTTGGTCAAAATATTCAATCCTTAACCCAATGACAAACCCATCGGCCTAAAGGTCAACTTTTCGACCAAATAATCAATTTTGGTTAAATAGTCAATTTTTGATCGAATGACCACCAATTGACCCAATAAGTCAACTTTTGACCAAAAGTCAACTTTGGTCAAATGTAAAGTCAACTTTTGACCAATAAGTCAACTTTCGACCAAAATAGATCAACTTTTGACAAAAAAGTTAATTTTAGTCAAAGGGTCAACTTCGACATAATGACCTCCTGATTGACCTAATCACTCAATCGACTCAACTTTTCGACCGAAAATTTAATTTTGATCAAAATAATTAATTTTTGACTCTAATGACCAAGATAACCAAATTTTTGAATTAATGACCAATTAT
>CM040429.1:117688358-117693358 GCA_022702705.1 Papilionanthe hookeriana x Papilionanthe teres
TGACCCAATAAAGTCAACTTTTGACCAAAAAGCCAATTTTGGTCAAAATAGTCAATTTTCGAATTAATGACCAATTATTGACCCAATAAGTTAATCTCTGACCAAAAAGTGAACTTTGGTCAAAATGGATCAATCCTTGACCCAATGACAAACCCATTGACCCAAAATTTTTATTTATAATTTATTTAATTATTAAATATTTTTATCATTAAATTATATTTATGAATAATATACTATACTTAAAACATTTAAAAAAAAAATTATATATATATATATATATATATATATATATATATATATATATATATATATTTATATATACATATATTTATATTTTTATTTATAATTTATTTAACTATTAAATATTTTTATATTTAAATTATATTTATAAATAATATACTATACTTAAAATATTTAAAATAAAAAATAATATTATATAAATTTATATATATATATATATATATATATATATATATATATATATATATATATAATTTTTTTCACTATTAAATATTTTTATAATTAAATTATATTTATAAATAATATAATATACTTAAAATATTTAAAATAAAAAAATAATATTAAATAAATTTTTTATATATATAAATATGTATTTATGTACCTCTATATATATTTTATTTTTTTATTTATAATTTTTTTTAATTATTCAATATTTTTATAATTAAATTATATTTAGAAAAAAATACTATACTTTAAATATTTAAAATGAAAAAATAATATTAAATATATTTATTTATATATATAAATATATATTTATGTACCTCTATATATATTTTTTTATTTATAATTTTCTTAATTATTAAATATTTCTGTAATTATATTATATTTATAAATAATATACTATACATAAAATATTAAAAATAAAAAAAATAATATTATATATATATATATATATATATATATATATATATATATATATATATATATAATTTATTTAACTATTAAATATTTTTATGATTAAATTATATTTTTAAATAATATAACATACTTAAAATATTTAAAATAAAAAAATAATATTAAAAAAAATATATATCTCTATATATATATATTTATAAATACTTATATATATATTTATTTATAATTTTTTTAATTATTATATATTTTTATAATTAAATTATATTTATAAATAATATACTCTATTTTAAACATTTAAAATAAAAAAAACAATAATATATATATATATATATATATATATATATATATATATATATATATATATATATATATATATATATATATATATATATATATATATATATATATATTTATATATAACAATATATATATTTATTTATAATTTATTTAATTATTAATTATTTTTTAAATTTAATTATATTTATAAATAATGTACTATACTTAAAACATTTAAAATAAAAAAATATTATTAAATAATTTTTTTTACATATATAAATATATATTTATGCACTTCTATATATATTTTTATTTATAATTTTTTTAATTATTAAATATTTTTATAATTAAATTATATTTTTAAATAATATACTATACTTAAAATATTTAAAATAAAAAAATAATATGATATATATATATATATATATATATATATATATATATATATATATATTTATATATACAGATAAGAAATTATTTATTTATAATTTATTTAACAATTAAACAATTTTATGTTTAAATTATATTTTTAAATAATATACTATACTTAAAATATTTAAAATAAAAAATTATATTTAATAAATATATATATTTTTATAACTATATATATATTTTTATTTATAATTTATTTAATTATTAAATATTTTTATTATTAAATTATATTTATAAATAATATACTATACTTAAAACATTTAAAATAAAAAAATAATATAATATAAATTTATATATGTATATATAAATATATATTTATATATAGCTATATATGTTTTTTTATTTATAATTTATTTAATTATTACTTATTTTTATATACTTGTTTATTGATATATTTGTTTATTTATTTATTTATTTACATATATATATATTTATTTATTTATTATATATATATTTATTTATATATATTTATTTATTTATCATATTTTTACCTATTAAATAATTTGATAATTAAATTATATTTATTAATAATATATTATACTTAAAATATTTAAAATAAAAAAATAATATTAAAAATATTTTTTTATATATATAAATATATATTTATGTACCTTTATATATATATATTTTTATTTATAATTTTCTTAATTATTAAATATTTAAAATAAAAAAATAAAATTATATATAAATGTTTAAAGTATAGTATATTATTTATAAATATAATTTAATTTTAAAATATATAATAATTAAATAAATTATAAATAAATATATATATAGGTATATATATATATATATTTATATATATATATTTAATTTTTTTTATTTTAATTATTTTAAGTATAGTATATTATTTAAAAATATAATTTAGTCTTAAAAATATTTAATAGTTAAATAAATTATAAATAAATAAATTTATATATGTATATATATATATATATATATATATATATATATATATATATATATATATATATATATATATATATATATATATATATATATATATATATATATATATATATATATATATATATATATATATATATATATATATATATATAATATTATTTTTTTATTTGAAATGTTTAAAGTATAGTATATTATTTATAAATATAATTTAATTATAAAAATATATAATAATTAAATAAAATATTAATAAATATATATATATATGCATATATAAATATATAAATATATATATATATATATATATATATATTTAATATTATTTCTTTATTTTAATTATTTTAAGTATAGTATATTATTTAAAAATATAATTTAATCATAAAAATATTTAATTGTTAAATAAATTATAAATAAATAAATTTATATCCGTATGTATAAATATATATATATATATATATATATATATATATATATATATATATATATATAATATTATTTTTTTATTTTAAATATTTTAAGTATTGTATATTATTTTTTAATATAATTTAATTATAAAAATATTTAATAATTAAGAAAATTATAAATAAAATATATATGTATAGAGGTACATAAATATATATTTATATATATAAAAAAATTTATTTAATATTATTTTCTTATTTTAAATATTTTTAGTACAATACATTATTTATAAAAACAATTTAATTATAAAAATATTTAATAATTAAAAAAATTATAAATAAAAATATATTTATAGAGGTACATAAATATATATTTATATATATAAAAAATTTATTTTGCATTATTTTTTATTTTAAATATTTTAAGTATAGTATATTATTAATAAATATAATTTAATTATAAAATTATTTAATAGTTAAATAAATTATTAATAAATAAATATATATGTGTGTGTATATATATATGTAAAATTATTTTTTTATTTTAAATGTTTTAAGTATAATATATTATTTATTAATACAATTTAATTATAAAAATATTTAATAATTAAATAAAATATATATATATAATATTATTTTTTATTTTCAATGTTTAAAGTATAGTATATTTTTTATAAATATAATTTAGTTATAAAAATATTTATTAATTAAATAAGTTATAATTAAAATATATATAGGTATATAAATATATATATATATATATATATATATATATATATATATATATATATATATAAATTTATTTAATATTATTATTTTTTTAATTAATTTAAGTATAATATATTATTTATAAATATAATTTAATTATAAAAATATTTAATAGTTAAAAAGATTATAAATAAATAAATAAATATATATATTAGTATTTTTTTATTTTAAATGTTTTAGGTGTAGTATATTACTTATAAATATAATTTTATTATAAAAATATTTTATAATTAAATAAATTACAAATAAAAATATTGGGTCAATAGGTTTATCATTGGGTCAAGGATTGACCATTTTGACCAAAGTTCACTTTTTGGTTAGAGATTAACTTTTGGGTCAATAACTGGTCATTAATTAAAAAATTGACTATTTTGCCCAAAATTGCCTTTTTGGTCAAAAGTTGACTTATCAAGTCAATGGGTTTATCATCGGATCAAGGATCGACCATTTTGACCAAAGTTAACTTTTTAGACGAGATTGACTTATAGGGTCATTAATTCAAAAATTATTTATTTTGACCAAAATTGACTTTTTGGTCAAATGTTGAACTATTAGGCTAATGGGTTGGTCATTGGGTCAAGGATTGACCATTTTGACCAAAGTTGACTTTTTGGTCAAAAGGTGACCTATTGGGTCAATGGGTTAAGCATTAGGTCAAAGATTAACCATCTTGACCAATGTTAACTTTTTGGTCAAAGATTGGTTTATTAGGTCAAAAATTGGTCTTTAAGTAAAAAATTGACTATTTTAATCAAAATTGACTATTTAATCAAAAGTTGACCTATTGGGTCAATGAGTTGGTCATTGGGTTAAGGATTGACTATTTTGACCAAAGTTGTCTTTTGGTCAAAATTTGACCTATTTAGGTCAATGAGGCGGTCAGTAGGTAAAAAATTAACAATTTTGAGCAAAATTGACTTTTTGGTCAAAAGTTAACCTATTGGGTCAATAGGTTGGTCATTGAGTCAAGGATTAACCATTTTGGCCAAAGTTGACTTTTTAGTAAAAAGTTAACAAATTGGGTCAATTGGTTGGTCATCGGATGAAGGATTGAACATTTTCACCAAAGTTGACCTTTAGGTCATTGTGTCAAAATCGACCATTTTGACCAAATTTGACTTTTGGTCAAAAGTCGACCTTTTCGGTCAATGAGGTGGTCATTAGGTCAAAAATTGACTTTTTTTCAAAAGTTGACATAATGGGTCAATAATTGGTAATTGTGTCAAAATTTACTATTTTGACCAAAATTGACTTTTTAGTTAAAAGTCGATCTAATGGGTCAGTGGGTTGGTTATTCGGTCAAGGATTGACAATTATGACTAAAGTTGAGTTTTTGGTCAA
>CM040429.1:117698358-117703358 GCA_022702705.1 Papilionanthe hookeriana x Papilionanthe teres
ATTAAATAAATTTAAATATATATATATATATATATATATATATATATATATATATATATATATATATATATTTATATATACCTATATATATTATTTAAAAATTAAATATTTTTATAAATAAATTATATTTATAAATAATATACTATACTTTAAACAATTAAAATAAAAAAATAATATTATATATATATATATATATATATATATATATATATATATATATATATATATATATATATATATATATATATATTTATATATATATATATATAAAACTATATATATTTTTATATCTATAATTTATTTAATTATTAATTATTTTTTGAATTAAATTATATTTATAAATAATATTCTATACTTAAAACATTTAAAATAAAAAAATAATATTATATATATATATATTTATAATTAATTTAATTACTAAATATTTTTATAATTAAATTATATTTATAAATAATATTCTATGCTTAAAATTTTTAAAATAAAAAAATAATATTATATAAATATATATATATATATATATATATATATATATATATACAAATTTATTTAATCTTATTTTTTTTGTTTGAAATATTTTATTGTTTTGGATGCCGAGAATGAATTACTCGCGGCTCCGTTTCTAGCTGACTTTGGTAGGAAAATTCCTATATGGTCACCCGAAATCGGAACTAATCGGGGGATTTCGAGCTTATGAAGTTAGTGGGTACATGGAAAGTAGGGTTACTAGATGGTAGGCATATCCTAATTCAACTTTCTAACGATGAAGATTATACTCGGCTTTTTGCTTGCAGGATTTTGAGGATTGACAATCGAATTATGAAACTGCTTAAATGGATGGTGGGAGGAGATTTTGTTTACGCTAGCATTCACCTTTCCGCTCGACATGAGTTGTGGAGGAAAATTACTGATATAGTTAGTATTATCCCAGATAGATGGATGGTGGGAGGAGATTTTGATATGGTTATGAATAACTGTGAAAAGTTGGGCGGCCGTCGCCCTGACGCTTCTCTCATGAATAGGTTCGGGAAGGTTATGGCCGATGCGGGCCTGTCTGATTTGGGGTTTGCTGGATCCAGATTTACCTGGAAGAGAGGTAAAGTTTTTGAACGTTTGGATAGGTGTTTTGCTAATCAAGCTTGGATGTCTTCTTATGGGTTCACTCAGGTTCAACATCTTTGTAGTTCGGGCTCGAATCATAAACCTCTATTGCTTTCTTTTAATCATTTTAAGAAAATCGCTAATTATCACTTCCATTATTTAAATGTCTGGTCTACACATGAGGGTTTTTTATGGTTGATTAAGGATAATTGGAAAATTGATGACATTGGGAATGCGTGGTTTCGTTTGTAGAAATTACATAAGAAGGTGGCTTTCGCTTTGAGGACTTGGAATTGGAATCTGTTTGGTGATATTCACGCCAAGGTCCGCAATGCCGAGAAACTGGTTATGGATCTTCAAGCAATTGATGAAGCTACTAGTGAAGTTATGTCTCAGCTTCATGTGGCTCACTCTAATTTATTGGAAGCTTCGCTTTGGGAGGAGGATTATTTGCAATAGAAGGCGGGTGAGGTTCATTTTGCTCAAGGTGATAGAAATACAAAGTATTTCCATGCTTGTATTAAGCAACGTCAGACCAATAACAATATTGTTCGCATTAAGAATGACCAGGGTCATTGGCTTACTAATATTCAGGATTTGGGGAATAGTGCGGTTAGTTACTTCATTGTCATTTACATTGCTAGGGAGACTACGGGTTCCATTGAAGCTCGCTTGTTAAATGATATGAGAAGCTATACAGAGAATCTTGACCTTTCTGGTATTCCTACAGCTGATGAGGTTTATGATGCTTTAAAAGATATCAACTCTAATAAAGCGCCGGGTCCGGATGGTTTTACTATTGATTTTTACATTAAATGTTGGAGCATTGTAAAGAGAGATGTGATCCATGCCATTCAAAGTTTTTTTATGGGGGAAACGCCGGGTAAATATTTCTCTTCTGCCACGATTGTCCTTGTCCCCAAGTCTACACAAAAGATGTCTTGGGACCACTTCCGTTCTATTTCACTTACGTCGGTAATCTCCAAGGTTATTACTAAAATTATGGTGAAACACATTCAACCCCACCTCAATCATATCATTTCTTCAAACCAATCGGCCTCATCCAGGGTAGGAGTATCACAGATAATATTATGTTAGCCCAGGAGATTATGCATGATATTGATAAGAAGTGGCATGGTGGCAATATGGTCCTCAAGCTGGATATTCGTAATGCTTATGATTCCGTTAGTTGGCATTTTATAATTGAAGTTCTTAAAGGAAGAGGATTTTCTGTTGCATTTTGCCAACTTATTCTCAATTGGCTTCGTTGCAATCACTATAGCATTCTCATTAATGGTAATTCCTATGGCTTCTTTAATGCCACCTGGGGCATCAAGCAGGGCGATCCTCTTTCCCCCACTATATTTATCTTGGTGTTTAACAATTTATCCCGGATGCTTGAGGATTTATATGGTCGTGACCCGTCGGTTCACTACTCTACTAAGTCATATGTGGTGGTCTCGCATTTAGCCTATGCTGACGATGTCGTTCTTTTCTCTAACGCTTGTAAGAATAGTATCAGAAAGTTTATCACTTAAGAAATTCCAGCATCTCTCGGGCCTTTCTTTTAGTGCTAATAAATGTAATTTGTACTTTGGTAAGATTGCTGATCGACAGAAGGTTTTATGGGCTGGGCAGTACACGGGGTTTCAATGCTCGGTGCTTCCTATTAAATATCTTGGGGTCCAACTTCTTAAGGGGAGAATGAAACAAACTCAATTTGATGAGGTGGTGGAGAAGATTAAAAATAGGATTAATGATTGGAGGAACAACTTTTTGTCCTTTGGTGGCCCCATTACCTTGATTAGAAGTATCATCCTGAGCATGCCAATATATGGGTTACAAGTACTTTAAATTAACAAGAGCACCCAAACCGTCTTAGAAAAATGTCTCAATAAATTTTTATGGGTCGATGGTTTTGCTGGGAGGAAGTGGTGTTCTTGGAAGAAGCTATGTAAACCTATTAGTGGGGGTGGATTGGGTTTTAAGGAGCTTCAGCACATTGTCGACATTAGCCTGTTTAAGCATTGGCTGAATTTTCGCACTGGGAAGTCCTTGTGGGCCTCTTTTATGCATGGAAAGTATTGTAAGACCTCTCATCCCGCGCTTGCTATTTCGAAGAAGGGTGATTCTATTTTATGGAAGAGACTTCTTCGTATTCGGGATTGGGCTAAGGATCTCATTTTTTGGGATTTGGGTTGCGGTAATATTTCCTTCTGGCATGATTCTTGGGCTCAAATCTCTTTACAACAGCGGGAGCATGTCAATGATAATATGGTCATATCGGACACGTGGATCGATGGCCACTGGAACATGCCTCTTTTACATAAGTTGGTGGGGTGGATATGGCTATTTACATCTCTACCATTCCTATTGATCCTCAAAAGCCTGACTCCCCAATTGTCAAGATCTGTCCTATTGTCTCTATTTCTAAATTTGTTTATCACTATTTGCATCATTTTCAGGATACCCAGTGGGGTAGGGGTATTTGGTCTTTTGCTCTTACCCCATCTATGTCGTTTTTAGCATGGAGGATTTTCCACCATCTTCTTCCCTGTGATGATATCCTCAAGCTTAATGGTTTAAGGCTCGCATCGAGGTGTGTTTTTTTGTCAGGAAGCGGAGGAATCTTTGTATCACATTTTCTTTACTTGTGCTTATGCTTTGCAAATTTGGCGGAAAGGGGGGATTTGGTTTGGCACGTGTCTGACCCCGGGTCATAATCTGACCACTACCTCTATAATTTGTAACCCGGAGCGGCGGTAAGTACATTTTTACCAAATTTATCCCTTTATTCTGTGTTGGTTTATTTGGATGGCTCACAACGATATCAAGCATGTGGGGAAGTCTATACATTATGACACCGTGTTCTATAATATTATTGCGTACAGTAATAGGGTTTTCAAGTTCGGGGGTATGAAGAGGGATTTCTTCTCTGACATTCCATACTTTGATAATTTTGAGCCGTCCTCTTCTATATCTGCGAGGGCCTCGCAACTCCAGACATTGGTGAGATGGCGGACTCCTCCGACGGGGTGGGTTAAGTTTAACATAGATGGGAGTTGGAAACCTGATTCCTCCGGGATTAGTGGTGTTTCTAGAAATGCTAATGCCAAGTGCCTTTTATTCTTTACTTCACCAAGTTGTTCTGATTCACCTTTGGAAGCAGAGGCTCAAGCCTTTTTAATAGCTGTCTCTATCTCTGCTCTTATGAATTAGAATTTTTTGGAGGTCGAGACGGACTCTAGTGTTAAGATTGAGTGTTTTAATGAGGGTAAAGTGGTGCCTTGGGAAATTATTCATTATCTCAACCGGTTTAAATATGTTTCCTCGCATATGCAAATTGCTTGCCGATTTATTTATCGCGAGGGTAATAAATCTGCGAATTGGCTTGCTCGCCTTGGCTCTTTGTCGAGGCAAATTCAGGTTGGTTCTGTCCCACCTCACGCCTTAAAGATGTTGCTTACCGGTGACAATATTGATGCCCCGTATATTTGTGCAAATAATTAAGTGCAGATTTTGTTTTCTGTTTAGCTTTGTGGATTATTATATTTATGATGCTTTGAGGAATATATTTATGGGGGTTTGGATTGTTTTAAAGAATACATATATATATATATTAAATAAATTAAATAAATAAAAAATAATATTAAATAAATATATATATATATATATATATATATATATATATATATATATATATATATATATATGTATATATATCTATATTTATACATACCTATATATGTATGTTTATTTATTATTTTTTAATTATCAAATATTTTTATAATTAAATTGTATTTATAAATAATATGCTATACTTAAATAAATATATATATATTTATAAAAATATATATTTATTTTTTAATAATTTATTTAACTATTAAATATTTTTATAATTA
>CM040429.1:117708358-117878299 GCA_022702705.1 Papilionanthe hookeriana x Papilionanthe teres
AATTGGAGTGATTTTGGCAATATTAATTCCAATATAAAAGCTCGCCGAAGAATTAGTTTCCAAAACCGAACAAGTCATTGAAAATGGCTTATGTCCCGATCATGACTTATTCATTGCCAATGGAAAATTAAAAACTCGCCATTCTTCGTGAGGAACCGTTTCTCCAACAAAAAGCTTCAGCCAATCATTTTCTTCATGGAGATAGAAACTCTAGATTTTTTCATGCTGTTATTAAATATAGAAGATCTATTAATTCTATCTTAAAGATTAATTCTTCTACTAAAGGATGGATTTATGATTCACAAGTCATTGCTGAAGATGTCGTTCTCTATTTCCGAACCTCGTTTTCTCGCTCACCCGACTACATCTTCATCTATTTCTCGTTTAGTTATTGCAATGTAACATGTTTAAAGGAGATGTCTGCTCAATTAACAAATCCTCCTACGTAAAATGAAGTTTTATCTCGTTATTAATTCTCCGGATAGCAACAAAACTGCAGGACTCGATGGATATTCTTCCGATTTCTATAAAAAGTTTTGGAGTATTATTAAGCATATGGTGATGGTCGCTATCATCGCTTTCTTCCGTGGTTCCGATTTCGCCTAAATATTTTGCTTCCTCTACTATCATCCTTATCCCTAAAGATAAATTGAAAAATAAGCTGGAAGGACTTTAGGCCCATATGTATTACTTCCACCTTTTCTAAGATTATTAGTAAGGTTCTAGTGGACGTGCCGCAACCTTATCTATTGGATTTAATCTCTCGAAAACCAATCTCGCCTTCATTAAAGGGAGATGTATTAGTGACAATATTCTTCTCGCTCGAGAGATGCTTGTCGATATTGATAAGCCATGTAGAGGTTCCAATATTATTCTTAAGCTAGACCTCTCCAAGGCTTTCGATTCAATCAATTGGTCTTTCATCACCGATGTACTAGCCGCTAGAGGTTTTAACTCGATTTTTGCTCTTTAATCTCTAGATGGTTGGAGAACAACTATTATAGTGTTCGATCAATGGATGTACTCATGGTTTCTTTCAAGTCGGCAGGGGATTAAACAAGGAGATCCATTATCTCCTTATATTTTCATCTTGGCTTTCGACTACCTCTCTAAATTATTAAATCGAGTTCATATGGCTAATCCTTATGTTCAATATCAGCATAGATCTAACATTTTGGTTAGTCACCCGGCTTATGCGGATGATGTAATTGTCTTTTGCAATGGGAGTAAACAATCTATTAAATGCATTATGAGAACTCTTTCCAGCTTTGAATCGTTTTCGGAATGGAATTTAATAAAGCCAAATGTTCTTTTCTAGCTAGTTCTTTGATGAAGAAACATATAAAAAATCGGATATTGGATTATATCTGGTTATAAAGAGGCCGTTTATCCTCTTGTTTATTCTGGGATTTCCTTTGTCCAAAGGAAGAAGAAGATTATCTCATTTTGATGATGTGATTACCAAAATTTGTTCTAAAATTCAATGCTGGTCAAATTCTTTTCTTTCTAATGGTGGAAGAATTACTCTTCTGAAGAGTATATTAACTTCTTTCCCCTTGTATATTCTCCAAATGGTTAATATGAAGAGAAGCTCTCAAAAACTACTATCGCTTATTTTCAACAAATTCTTATGGGAAGGCCAAGCAAAAACAAATGCATTGGACAACCGGGATAAACTATGTAAACCATTTGCCCGTGGTGGTCTTGGATTTAAAAGCTTTAAACATCTTAGTTTCTCATTCTTTTGTAAACAATGGATTCACTTCAGCATCAAAGTCTTCACTCCGGTCTCTATTTCTTCATGGGAAATATTGCAGAACATCCCATCCCTCTCGTGTTCAAGCTAAGTTGGGAGATTCCAAAAACTGGAAAAGACTTTTAAAAGTTAGAGAATTTGCTGAACAGCTCTTTATTTGGGATATTGGTGATGGTCAAGTGGACTTTTGGCTTGATAATTGGTTATTTAATGACCACCTGTATAAGCAAGGAGTTACTTCTTCTAATCAGAAAGTTTCTGATTTCTGGTCTAATTCCAATTGGGATGAAGCTAAACTGAATGCTGTTGTTAATAGTGATTTGGTGAATAAAATTAAGTCTATACCTTTACAACCTAATGTTAAGGACGGATCGATTACTAAGAATCCATCTACTCAAAGTCTCTCCAAGTTCATTTATCTTACTAGTAATAATTGGACTTCTAATGATTTGGGCAAGAAAATATGGAATAAATACATAACTCCTTCTATGTCATTTTTCTCGTTGGAAGCTTTTCAGGAATTTTTTGCCAACCGATGATATTTTGAAGTTAAAGGGTATTCGGGGGCCTTCTATGTGTCCTTTTTGTCTCTCTAGTGAAGAATCCATTTCTCATTTATTTATCGGCTGTAATGCTATACGAGGAGGTATGGAAGATCTGTTCTTAATCAAAGGGGATTGTCTCATAGATATTGTTGTTGGACCAAGCTTGTTAATTGCCGGCAAGATTGGAAGATGACAACTTGAATTCTATATCCCCCTAATTATATTTTGGTTCACTTGGATGATTAGAAATGAGATTATGCATAATAATATGGTTTTTTCAACCAAAGTTATCATAAAAAACTCGTCAATTTTCTTCTTAAGATGACAGATTCTTTGAATTTAATGAATAAGCCTTCGGCAATCAAATTCCAATTGATCTTTTGGAGAACTCCTAAATACCCTTGGGTTAAAATCAATACCGATGGAAGTTATATACATTCCACAACCGTTAATAGTTCCAATGCCGGAATTGGGGCCTTATGCGTGAAACTACAAGGGGTCTTGTTATGGTTTATCTCTCGCTCCAATTCTCGCCATTAATGCATTAGAATCGAAGCTATAGCTGTTTTCCGGAGTCTAAAGATAGCTATTCTGAATCATAAAGGCCCAATTCATGTGGAGATGGATTCATTAGTTTTACTCGAATATTCTTCTCGCATAAATCGCCTTCTCCTAGTATCTTCAAATTTGGATCAATAAAATTTCTTTATTGGTATCTAATTTATCTATTGTTCGGAGTCACATTCATAGAGAGGGAAATCAGCCAGCTAATCGGCTTTCTACTGAGGCAGCTTCTTCTAAGGACATTTTATGCTTTTCTTCTTCGGATCTTAAATCTTCTATTTTTAGGGAGTTTAGAATTCTATTACATGGGGATCCGCTTTCCTTTCCTCATATCGAGTGTACTTCGATTTTCTTGATTAATATATTTCTTTTTTTAATATATATATATATATATATATATATATATATATATATAAAATTTATTTCTCATTTTTTTAATTATTATATTTATTAATGTTATATTATACTTAAAATATTTAAAATAAAAAAATAATAATAAATAAAATTTTTTTTATATATAAATTTATATTTATGTACCTCACTATATATATATTTTTATTTATAATTTTTTTAATTATTAAATATTTTTATAATTAGATTATATTTATAAATAATAAACTATACTTAAAACATTTAAAATAAAAAAATAATATTAAATAAATTTTTTTATATATATAAATATATATTTATGTACCACTATATACATTTTTTTATTTATAATTTTCTTAATTATTAAATTTTTTTATAATTAAATTATATTTATAAATATTATACTATACTTAAAAAATTTAAAATAAAAAATAATATTATATATATAAATATATAAATATATATATATATACATATATATTTTTTAATTTATAATTTACATAACTATTAAATATTTTTTATAATTAAATTATATTTATAAATATTAAACTATACTTAAAACATTTAAAATAAAGAAATAATTTTATATAAATTTATATATATATATATATATATATATATATATATATATATATATATATATATATATATATATATATATATATATATATATATATATATATATATATATTTTATATATACACATATATATTAATTTATTTGTAATTTATTTAATTATTGAATAATTTTATAATTAAATTATATTTATAAATAATATACTATACTTAAAATATTTATAATTAAAAAATATTATTAAATAAATTTATATATATATATAAATAAATTAAATATATATATATTTTATAAAAAACAATATTAAATAAATAAATATATATATAAATTATATATAAATTAAATATATATATATATAAATTATATATATATATATATATATATATTTATTTATTTATCATTTTTTTAGCTATTAAATAATTTTATAATTAAATTATATTTATTAGTAATATTTTATACTTAAAATATTTAAAATAAAAAAAGAATGCTAAATAAATTTTTTTATATTTATAAATATATATTTATGTACCTCTATATATATATATTTATTTACAATTTATTTAATTATTAAATATTTTTATGATTAAATTATATTTATAAATAATATATTATACTTAAAATATTTAAAACAAAAAAAGTAATATTAAATAAATTTGTGTGTGTATATATATATATATATATATATTTATAATTTATTTAACTATAAATAAATAAGTATGTATATAAATTAGTATATATGTGTGTGTCTATATATATATATATATATATATATATATATATATATATATATATATATATATATATATATATATATGTAAAATTATATAATATTATTTTTTTATATTAAAAATTTTAAGTACAAGTATATTATTTATAAATATAATTTTGTTATAAAAATATTTAATAATTAAATAAATTATATATATATATATATATTTAATATTATTTTTTATTTTAAATATATTAAGTATTGTATATAATTTATAAATATAATTTAATTATAAAAATATTTAATAGTTACATAAATTATTAAAAAATAAATATATATTTGTATATATATATATATATATATATATATATATATATATATATATAATATTATTTTTTTATTTTAAATATTTTCAGATATAGCATATTATTTATAAATACAATTTAATTATAAAAATATTTAATAATTAAAAAATAATAAATAAACATACATATATAGGCATATATATATATATATATATATATATATATATATATATATATATATATATATATATATATATATATATATATATATATATATATATGTATATATATATAAATTTATTTAATATTATTTGGTCTTCTGCTCTTACCCCATCTATGTCATTTTTAGCATGGAGGATTTTCCACCATCATCTTCCCTGTGATGATTTCCTTAAGCTTAAAGGTTTAAGGCTCGCATCGAGGTGTGTTTTTTGTCAGGAAGCGGAGGAATCTTTGGATCACATTTTCTTTACTTGTTGATAATTTTTTGGAATTTTTGGATTTTTTGGCTTAAACTAAGATTGGGTATTTCGAGGGTATCAGTGGGTATTTTTAGAAATATTAAAATTTTTAGTCATGGATGGTCAATTTGAGTGGTAAGGGAAATCTTGGAATGAATTTTGGCAATTTTGGTGAATTTAAAGAATTTAGGGTAATTTAGGGCATTTTGGGAGGTCAGGGGCCAAATTTTTGAAATTTTGGAAAATTTGTGCTTGGTTTCCGAGATGAATGTCATGAGATGGTTTCGACTGAAGCATGTATCAAGGGTCACTCACATTTGGTCCTCTATGTATTAGTAACAGTCAAACCTCTAGCCTCGATGCCAAGAGTCGAGAAGAACCATCTACATGAGTTTACAAAGGTTTAGGGGAATGTGTGCATGTGAGTGGTGAAGTGTGTGTGTGGTGAATTCCGTACCCTCCTCATGGCAAATCCTAAGGTCCTGCCACCATAGAGACTTCACTCAGATTCCTTATGCTTTCCTTTTTCCTACCAAAAGGTGGAGGTTAGGCCTTAAGCATATGAAAACCCCTAGTGAAGGAAGAAGAGTTTTGAATTTCTATAAGGAGGGTTCCAAGGACTAGTCTTCTAAGAAAGTCACCAGAGAGTCCTGGCGACTAGACCCTAGGCTATTCTAAAGAGATACTGCACCAACCAAAAGTGAGGTCAACAAATGACTCACTAACAGTATGGTGCTGGGCAAACACACCGTACGTATTGGTGTCGTCGACGAGATCAACAAGACCAACACAACCGTGTGAGTGAAAACTCAAGATAGAACGAAGAGCTTCTTAACAAGTGAGTTTCCACCGGGATCGTTTGGTCAAGACCTTCAAATCCGGGGACTTCGCCGGGGAAAAAGGAGGATGGAATACCTTTCGCCCAGGAGTTGAATTTCAAGCTCCCAAACTTCCGAAGGAATCCAAACCGATTCGATTTGGAAGAGGGGAACGAAGAATTCCGATTCCAAGTATCCGTCAATTTTAGCTCGAAATTTTATTTTGAATTTGGAAGTTCGGGAAAATTTTTTTTTGAATTTAATTTTAGGATTTTGAATTTTTGGGAATTTGAAATTTTAAGTGAAATCAGAATTTACCGCTCACGAAGGAGAATCGAATTTAGGTACCGACTAGGATGGATGAGTACTAGAATTTAGGTACCACTTTCGGGAATGGAAGTCGATTTCGGTACCGACCTCGCCAAGATGAGAATCGAATTTAGGTACTGACCTCGCAGGGAGAGAACCGGATTTTATGTACTGTGTCTTCGTAAATGAGAATCGGAATTTATGTACCGACCTCGAAATTTAAGGAAATTTTTCTTTTTCGGGGAAATCGACGACCAAGCTCCGAATTCCTAATTTCATGGAAGGCGGAAAAATATCTCGTAAGGAAGATGAAAATTTAAAAGGGAATTTTTGGGAAATCGGACGACTAAGCTCCGACCGCGTAATTTCATGGAAGGCGGAAAAATATCTCGACGGAAGATGGAAATTTTAGGGAATGTTCGGGGAAATCGACGACTAAGGTTCGAATTTCAAACACTTCATGGAAGGAGGAAAAATATCTCGGAAGGAAGATGGAAATTTAAGGAATTTTTAGGAAATCGTACGACTAAGCTCCGGCCCCATAATTTCAAGGAAGGCAAAAAAATATCTCGAAAGGAAGATAGAAATTTAGGGATTTTTTTTTTTGAACCCACGGGTGGTTCAACGGCTTTCGACCGTCGCATTGAATGAAACATTTCTCAAAAGTCAGAAAATTTTTATTGATTCATATGAAAAGAAATACAACTGATCTGACACTAACAAGCATCCAAAACTGATCGTGTGTACAAAACTGAACAAAACTGGTGTATCATGTCATCTGGCTATTGCGGAAGTAGTGACAACAACCGCCGCACTCCGCCGTAAGCTGTAGCAAGACTCGCCTCCGAGGCCGCCGCGGGGGACGGGCCAACCCGCCAAGGTTACACCCGTACCAAAGTCCCCTTGCGAACACTTGGAGGTACCACCGTCACGCGGGTAAAGGAAGAAGGTTCTCCAGCTCCGGATCCGGCTCATAGTAGAACGACGCTTATCTTCATCCATTCTCCCGAAGGCAGGATCGCACCCTTTTTCCCGCAACTCCGGATGCAAACTCTGTTTTGCCAAATCCGCTCCATTTCTTTTAAGACCAAAGACCGATCCGACCGGCAAGGAATCTCAACAACCTCGGAATTCATCTAGTCCAACTATCCGACCCCCACGTCCGAATATTTCATTCACTCGTCAACAGACCGTGCATGGGCCTCACGTAGTCGTGGTGGTCAATACGAGGAGGGATGCGGGCCCCATCCTCATAAATATTTATAATGCATCCGTTTGGGATACAAGCCTACAGGAAGTATGTGCCACTCGACCATCCTCCCGATCATTCCTTGATTTGTGGTGGCATCTGATCCACCTCATCATGCTAAAAATCCCGCAGGAGTTTCCCTGTCTGTCGTTGGCGAAGTTATAATAGCAACCGTACTGAATAGTGACCCTGTCTTTTCCTCTCTTCCATTTAGATGGCTTCGTATACATTCTGGGCTTCAAGAGACCTGCGTTTCCCATGGTTTTGGAGAGCTTGACGCAATCCGAATATCTTCTTCATCTTCTTTCGAGAGCACATCAAGATGCAGCTCGAGTCCTTCAAGGATGTTGACCCATTTTCCTCGAATATCCTCGTAATGCTCACCTCGCTTCGATTCTTCGTATCTTTGCCATGACGTAGTACGGGACTCCTTATGGCGGCGAAAAAACATACTCTGGTACGTATGGCTCCACACTCGGAAATTCCCTACTCTGAAGTAGCATCGAGGTGGCTGGATATGCCTCGAAGGTGTCATATTCCTCAAGCTGTAGAACATGGCATTATGGGCATTCTGAAAATGCCCCTATATCTGAAGGCAGCCTGGGCAAGCACGAGTTGTAAATCGAGCATCCGGCGAAAACTTCCTTCATTGGATCCCATGTAAGAACGGGCTCCTCGATGATTTCAAGTATTCGTGCATGGAGAACAACATTCCCGCCCCTTTCATTTCTCGTCGATGAATTCTTCCGGCAATGTGCGGCAGCTCGCCGACTCCCTAGCCCGTCTTCTCACCATCCTGACCCGATATAAATATATGAATACTAAAATCTTCTTCCCCGGTAACGGTGCCAAAAACTTGACCCGATGTCCTCTGAAGATAAACGTAATAATTAATGCTTTCAAAAATATATGTTATAACATTAATAGCGGCTAGTGTATATAAATATAATTTCTATGGAAAATATTTTACACACTAGGGGTACTTACGCAAGTATACGTATCGTATCAAGTAATATAGGGCTTTGAAACAAAGACCTCAAATATCGTTCCCACGAGGAGAGAATTATAGATCTTTAAATATTTTTATTTTAAAGTATTTATTTTATAATCAAAAATAAAATATCTTTAATTTACTAGATGCAATAATAAAGCAGAAATAAAATAATTGATGTATATAGCAATAAGAAAGCAACTTTCTCCCTTTCAATTAATCCAAGATTTTCTAAGATAATGATAATATCCGTGGAGAATATAAATTTAAGGTATCGAGGCCAAATAGAAGCATTCATATTCTTTTACCCTTTGATCCAGGCAAAGAACATTGGCTAGCTATAGATCAGTCCGGATGTATTGTTAAGAGAATGGGTTAATTCAGTGCTCACACCACTAGATGTCCATGGGTCGCTTTCTGTCGGCCCTACCAACACCCTTCCTTTTCTATATAAACTAAATCATAAGATTTTAGTCTCGTCACTCTAAAACTTATCAATTCTATGCCCAATATATAACATCTTTCTATTTATTTTAACTTCACATCAATAACCCACACAAGTGCCTTCGACTACCCAAGGATTCTCGTGATATCTACAAGTATTAAGAATTCATCTCCTTCTGTGTCTCAGGTTCCGAATGCGTTCTAACAATTTAAATGTCAAATTTAAATAGTAAATTAAGAACCGGTATTAATATCATCACAATGTTTTGAAAATATATGATTTTTAATTCTCCGACGAATTTTGTATTATCTTATTTATCTTTTCATAATTGAAAGAAGAAAGTAATGTAACTACTCAGAACACATTGAAATTAAAAAACAAAACATAATAAATAAACTTTTAATCAAAATAAAAAATACTTATCTTAGATGTTTCTCCTACCGAACTTCGATTCCTACCGACTCATTGCCGTAATGAACTACGTAGATGCACCAATTATTTCAAACTCTAAATACAAACTCTAAAATAAACTCACTAATTTATGAAGGAAAGTAAAAGGTGGCCCTAATATGATCTCTCTAATTCTCTCTCTAGGTCGTGGGACTCTCAGATGGGGGTAGATGGGCCAAGCTCGAAGGAATACCCTCCTATTTATACTTTAAGGGTTGCCTCAAGGCACCTCTTCAAAATGTGTCCACATTCAATGAATCTTCTGGAGAAAGGCTCGGCGCCTGTGCACAAAATCCTGCCGCCAGCGCCAAACACCGCGTCCACTTCTTCACACCTCTTCACTTTGGATTGCACCTCTTTGCGATTAAAACCGTTTTGAAGCATTCAAATACATTGTATCACATGTCCTATAAACCAAGAACAATCGCCAGCCTTTCTAACGTCCAATAACCGCTCACACCGTCAAAATAACGGCAATTAAAAGTCGTCAAAAACTTTAACAAGCTTTCTCTCGTATCGAGCCGGTGCCAGTGCAGGACTCAGCCGCCTAGGCGCCGTGCCGCAATTTCGACAATTTTGCATCTCGACTCTATTTTTGCTCCTTTTTGCTCCTTTTTCATATTTTTCTCCTTCTTCGAATATTTTTGTATCACTTACATCCAAAAAAACAAAATACCTTTCATTAAAGCATAATATCCTTAAAATTTAATAAAAATCAAGGCATAAAAATATACATTTTTTCGGATCAAAAATCCCCAAAACTTAAACGTTACTTCGTCTCTCAAGTAACCCTTTTTACTATATAAAATGTATAACATTCGAATAAAAAGGTAAATATTTAAATTTTATGATTTTTGATTTTATAAAGGCTTTAGTAAATATTTAACTAAATTTCACTAACTAAGTTTAATTTTAAGAATTTAAAGAATATTCTAACTACCAAATCATAAGACTTTAAAAATTTTTCATTCACTTTAAAATAATTGTATTTATTATATTAAGATCACATAAATTATTCACAAGAAAAAGATCTTCACGAAATTCTTTTCTAATAAAATACATGCATAAAAATTAAGTAATATATGTAATTAGTTTTCTTTTATAAGTTAATTCAAGTGAAGCCAATTTTTGATTAGGCATTTCCTCAAGCTTCTCCTCTTTTTTTCTTTTTTTTTTTAAAGAGAGTATTACCGTATCCGGATACCCTGTTAATGGTTTTCAACTTCCCTATCCTTAACTTATATTTTCAAACTTATACATTTTCACTTAATTATAACATAAATAGATTTCAAAAGAATTTCAATCTATTCTTTTTCGAGTTATAATTTCGATTTCTTAATGCTTCTAAAATTCAATTATCTCTACTATGAATAGAAAAATTTCTTAATCTTATTCTTCTTTAAGTTGAATAATTCTATTCTTAAAATCAATCAAAGTTATTAAAATTTTTTATTAAGTCCACGAAATTATTTATACTTCAAAATTTAAGTGAACTTAAATGCATTCTTCATTCCTCATGTTATGTTAAAAATTTTTATTTTAAGAAAATATTAGTTCTTAAAGGACAAATAAAATTTAAATTTGAATGTATTTTCCCTTTCCCCCAAACTTAAGTTTTGGTTTATCATGAATTTTTTTTTAAAGTATGAGAGAAAGAAAAACATAATTTTAAAAAGGAATCTTTTATAAGTATGAAAAAAAACATTCTAGAAAGAAAAAATGTACTTCTCGCACATGCTTTTATGAATAATACTGAAATAATGAAGCAGGTATAAAAGTAAGCAGTTTCATTAGTAATTAAATTAAATGACTAAACTACTTATAATAACAGAAATAGAACAACAATACTAACTACTAAACAGTAGGTTGAAACAGAAATAACATAAATTTATCTAAATTTCAATCTTAAACACAATAAATTAAAAATACTCTAACAACGGTCTCAACACGCAACAATCTACACAAAGTACATAAACAAATCTAAACTAGCAAACAACAAACAACAATCAATACTAGCAAACAAACTAATCTAAGAACAGACTTAGCACAACTCAGAGGTAAATCGTGAAACTAATCACTGTCGTAGTCTCATCATCTTCATCATCACCAAAAGAAACTCAACATTTTTGTGATCAGCATACGTGTGAGAAACTAGAAAGGTAGGAAACTGAACATCATGCTCTCCCTTCAGAATCTAACGAGAGCTTCATCATACTCAGCATCGTAACTACTCTTCCTCCTAGTATACTCGATAAATGATCAATTTTCTTATCAATGTAATCAACTCGCAAGTGAGCTTAAAATAATTCATGCCGTCGCTCTATAAACCGATCATGCATCGATTCCCAAAAACTAGATGGTGGCTCGGTAGTAGAAGTAGAAGGTCTGGAAGTGGAAAGTCTACCCGAAGTGTGTGCAGAAGTGTATGAGCTTGCCGATCTCTTCCTCAAGACGATCATAGATACTAACACTCTCCCCGCCCAATCGGGCTTGGTAGACTTCGCCTTCTCCTCGAAATACCAAAAGAGTGACTCCATTGCTAACACATAAAGAATAGATCAAAGATGGGAATCTGGCCCCACGTATGTTGGATCTATCAAGAAGACTCCACGAATCATAAATAATACTCAACATCTTCAAATTTTCCTCTCCTAAATGCAATAGTTCGTGATAGCTCTTTCTCCGGTAACTTCACCAGTGGTTGGAAGGTAGAAGTCTAGCGTAAATAAAGTAATGCCTAGCCTTTGAAACACCATTTAGCTTAGAAGATTCGAAGTTTACCAGCTTTTAATCGATCTTCCAGGCTCCAAAGGTTGGCACAAATAAGCAATAATCATCTCAAGATGATAATCCAATAGTGACACTCGATGGAAGGGGCAAATTCATAAAACACATTGATCCTCTCTCGGGATAAATCCTACTCCAATACTCCTCTAACATGATGTCTTCGTAGTCTTCCGCATCTAAAAAGTTAGCATAAAATTTTGCGAACGAATTGAATAACAAGCAACAATAAGAAATGTAATCATGCTAGCTTTTGTGTGCAACGATTGTGTTCTCGATCATTTCACATGAATTGTAAAAAGCTTCGCTTCCGAGATAAACTTTCGATGTTTCAAATTTGTGATATCGAAAATGCGCCGCCGCAGTCGCGAACTTCTAAGTATCGTCAAAATTTTCTCTTCCCTTCCCCCTCGCTAGATTTTAGTGTCATCTAAACGTGAAAGAAAACAAGAACAAATTTAGGAATCAAATAGTTAAACTCCTTTTTAAGGTTAAGAAACTTAAAATAAGTTAAAAAATTCAAATAAAATACCTAAAAATAAAAAATTTTCTCAAAATTTCAGTTTTTAGCAAAACATAGGAAAAACTATGGTGAAAATCGAAAATAAATGGATTAGAGTGTAGATCTGACCTCGAGACGAAGAAATCAAGTGATTTCACACCCAAATACTCGATGTTTCGACCTCAAACCGGATCTAAGAGGTGTATTTTTGCAAAAAAATGGGGAAGGAGATGAAGCTTAGGCGTCATCCATGGTTAATGGGGTTTATATGGTGTTTTTCGGCAAGGTGTCGAACCGACGCTTAGGCGCCGAATTCCTAGTGCCTAGGCGCCGACTCGCCTTCACAAAAATCACTCTAAAAATTTTATTTTCCTCCAAAATTCATAAATTCAACTTCCAATTACACATATTAGAGTAGATCTTCAGTTTCTAACTTCCAAACCATTTTCCAAAAATTTTTAAAAATTAAATATTAAATCCACCAATCAAACACAAGGTTTAAATCAAACTCCTTAATTTCTATTTATAATCTTCAATATTAGTTTAATACACTTCAGATAAGTATAATATAATGATTCAAGTCCTAACACATAATCAAACAACAATATTTGAAAACAAATACAACACACATTGAACATGAAAGCAAATACACAAACAAACACAATCGATTTACTAAATCGATACAACGAGTCACTAGATAAATCACGATCTCACTAAATCACTATCTAATTTCCATTATCTTGGCAAGGTAAACTATTCAGCCCACTTGGGAAGAACACTAATGCTCTTGGAAAATCCGTAGCCATTTTCTCGTCGATCCAATTGTTCTTCGCATACATCTCCACTCGAGCATCTTGATAAGTCACAGATGATCAAATTGAAGTTTCGCCGCCATTCCGTATGTTCAATTCGATGACACATCTCATGGAGGCGATCTCCGTGCTTTTGAAATCCGCTTCAAATTTATCAAGACGACTAGAAATTTTCTCCAAACTTGCGCCGATGAAACCATTGAAGTAGGGCCGAGGATCTTTTGGACCTTTGTCTCTAGCCTCTTCTCTTAAGATTTCTCCTCTCCATTTCTTCAAAATTCTCTATAATTTCTCAAGAATGGAGTGTATGGGTCGAAATAATGATTGCATAGGGATTGGGGATGAAGATGGGTTAATTTAAAGGTGAAAATCGTGTGAAAATCTGAAAGTTTTTGGTTTTTACACGACACAGTAACCGTGGCTCAGAGGAGCCAAATCTGGTGCCTAAACGCCGGACCCATCGACACACAAACCTTATTCCCCGGCGCTTAGGGGCCAATTCCGGCGCCAGGCGCCGAATCCATGTTCGACTCCGTTTCGTCTAACGTCAAATTTCAAGGTTTCGTTCTCCAAAAATAGGTAAATTATAATGATAAGATCAGAACAATCTCAATAACACAATTATACATAATTTCAATGAAGGTTAACATGATCTCCTTTTTACTCATATATGAAATGGAGTGATCCAAAGTCCAAACTTTATATACTTCAAGGTAATTTTTAATTTTCTGAAGTTATATAAAATTAGTCAAGACTGAGGCATAACCATACATTAAAAATGTAAAAACACACTAAAAATAAAATCTATAGGTTGCCCATTAAGCGCTGTTTAACGTCGTCAGCCCGATCTAAGTAATTCTTTAATTCACTTAATTCATAAGCCTCTTTATAAATCTTTTAATGTCTCCCAAATAAGGCTTTAATCTTAATCCATTAACTTTAAAAATTTTTCCCGTTTTGTGGTCTTTAATATTCACAAACTCTCCATATTGGTATACTTTTTTCAATTCTATATGGTCCTATCCATTTTGATCTCAATTTTCCGTAGAAAAAGTCTTAAACGAGTATTAAATAGTAATACTTCTTGTCCAGGCTCGAATATTTTTCTTGAAATAATTTTGTCATGCAATTTATTCATTCTTTCCTTATAAATTCTTGCATTTTCATAAGACTCATTTCTTATCTCCTCCATTTCATTCAGTTGTAATAATCATTTTTCTCCTGCAGTATTTAAATTATAATTGAACTCCTTTATCGCCCATTAATCTTCATGTTCAAGTTCAACAGGTAAGTGACAATGTTTACCATAAATTAACCGATAAGGTGACATTCCGATATGTGTCTTATAAGCTGTTCTATAAGCCCATAATGCAGAATCAAGTCTATCAACCCAGTCAGTTCTTTTAGGATTAATAGTCTTTTCTAATATTCTTTTAATTTCTCTGTTTGATACTTCAACCATTCCACTTGTTTGAGGATGATAAGCAGTTGCAATTCTAGGTTTAATTCCAAATTTTTCCAACAATGATTGAATTCTTATATTTCTGAAATGACTTCCCCCAGATGTGATAATTATCATGGGCATTCCACATCTTGTAAAAATCATTTTCTTTAAAAATTTCGAAACTCTTTTGGAATCACAGTTAGGTAAAGCTACAGCTTCGATCCACTTTGAAACATAATCAACTGTTAATAAAATATAAAATTTTCCAGATGATGGTATGAAAGGTCCCATAAAGTCTAAACCCCATACATCAAAATTTTGATTTCTAATATAATGTTTAGAGGCATTTCATCTTTTCTGGATATATTTCCCATTCTTTGACATCGATCACAAGTTTTCACATAATGTCCAACATCTTTAAGTAAAGTAGGCCAATAAAATCCATAATTTAAAAGTTTAAATGCAGTTTTATCTACTCGAAAGTGTCCTCCAAATTCAGAATCGTGACATTTATGAATATTTGCAAAAGTTTCTTCATAAGGTACACATCTTCGAATCACAGAATCTCTTCCTATTTTAAATAAATGAGGATCTTCTCAAATATATGATTTACAATCATTATTGAATTTCTTAATGTATTTGCTAATCAACCTATATGGTAAAATATTGCTAACCAAATAGTTAACTATATCTGTATACCAAGGCATTTGTAATCCTTGAATAACATATAATTGTTCATCCGGGAATTTCTCATTTATATTTTCTTCATAAATCTTCTCATTATTATTTTTGATTCTTGATAAATGATCAGCAATTTGGTTATCAGTTACTTTTTTGTTGACAATTTCAAAATTAAATTCTTGTAAAAGTAAAACGCAACTGATCAATCTAGGTTTAGCATCTTTTTTAGACATTAAATACTTAATAGCAAAATGATCAGTATGTATGATATATTTTGTTCCAAGAAGATATGGTCTAAATTTATCAAAGACATATACTATTGTTAACAGCTCTTTTTCAGTAGTAGCGTAATTTATTTGAGATTCATTAAGATTTTTGTTAGAATAGTATATAACTTTGAAAATTTTTTCACATTTTTGTCCTACTACAGCTCCGATTACATAATCACTTGCATCACACATTAATTCAAAAGATTTATTCCAATCAAGTGCAACAATGACAGGTGCAGTGATTAATTTTTTTTTTAAAATATTGAACGCATTCAGAAAATCTTCATTAAATTTGAATTTAGCTTCTTTTTCCAATAAATGGCAAAGAAGTTTAGCAATTTTAGAGAAAACCTTTATATGTCTCCTATAAAATCCAGTATGACTCAGAAAACTTCTCACATCAGTAACAGTATTAGGTGGTTAAAGTTCAGCAATAATTTTCACTTTTGCCTGATCAACTTCCATTCCTATTTGTGAAACTTTGTCCAAGTACAATTCCTTCTGTGACCATAAATTGACATTTTTCTCAATTTAGAACTAAATTTATTTCTTCACATCTCTTCAAATATTTTGTTATATTTTCCAAGCAAGATTCAAAAGAAGTTCCAAAAACAGAAAAATCGTCCATAAATACTTCAATTCCTTTATCAATCAAATCACAGAATATTGACATCATACATCTTTGAAAAGTTGCAAGTGCATTGCATAAAACGAAAGACATTCTTCTAAAGGTAAATGTTCCATAAGGACTTGTAAATGTTGTCTTCTCTTGATCCTCAGGAGCAACAGGTAATTGATGATAACCAGAATATCCATCCAGAAAACATAAATATGAGTGTTCAGCTAGTTTATCCAGCATTTGATCCAAGAAAGGTAAAGGAAAATGATCCTTTCTAATGGCGTTGTTTAATTTTCGATACTCAATGCAAATACGCCATCCAGTATCTTGTCTTGTTGGGATTAATTCATTTTTTTCATTAACAATGATAGTTACTCCTCCTTTCTTCGGAATACAATGAATAGGACTAACCCATTGGCTATCTGAAATAGGATAAATAATTCCAGCATCTAACCATTTCAAAATCTCTTTCTTAACAACCTCTTTCATAATCGGGTTTAATCTTCTTTGAGGTTTAATAGAGGGTTTACAATTTTCTTCCATTAAAATGCTATGCATACAGATTGAAGGGCTTATTCCTTTTATATCTGCAATAGTCCAACCAAAAGCATTCTTATAATGCTTCAGAACTCCTATTAATTTTTCTTCTTGATCTTTGCTTAATTCTGAAGATATAATTACAGGTAAAGTTAATGAATTTCCAAAAAATGCATACTTTAAATGTGCAGGTAACATTTTTAATTCCAGTTCAGGGGCTTTTTTAATTGAGGGTAAAAGTATATCATTTTTAGTTCTGTCTAAAATTTCCCAATTTTCATGAATATAATGAGTTTCTTCATTATAAAACATAGATTCTTTATCTTTATCATCAGAAATGACCTTAAATTTTTCTTGATAATGCTTTTAAATTATATAATAAAAAATATCCATCTGATAGCATTTTTCTTTATCAGGATACCTCATTGATTTCAGAATATTAAATGTTATCTCTTGATCATTAACTCTAATTATTAATTCTCCTTTTTGCACATCAATCATAGCTCGTTCGGTTGCTAGAAAAGGTCTCCCTAAAATAATAGTATTTCTTTATCTTCTTCCATATCTAGAACAATGAAATCCACAGGGAAGATAAATTTATCTACCTTAACAAGAACGTCCTCTATAACCCCTTTATGATAAGTGATCGATCGATCAGCTAACTGAAGAGTTACAATGGTAGGAGAAATCTCTCCTAAATCTAACCTTAGAACGATTGAAAATGGCATGAGATTAATACTAGCTCCTAAATCACATAAGGATTTTCCACAAAATATTTCTCCAATAGCACATAGTATAGTGAAACTTCCAGGATCTTTAAGTTTCTAAGGTAATTTCTTCTGAATTATTGCACTACATTCTTCACTTAATGCAACAGTTTCATAAGCTTCAAATTTTCTCTTCTTGCTTAAAATATCTTTCATAAATTTTGTATAGCTTAGCATTTGCTCCAAAGCTTCAGCAAAAGGAAAGTTGATGGTAAGTTTCTTAAAAATTTCAAAGAACTTAGAAAATTGATGGTCAAGCTTCTGCTGTTTTAATCTTTGAGGAAAAGGTGGTGGTGGTCTTTCAAATTCCACTTCAATAAGTACTACAGCCAGATCTTTATTTGGATAAAGGGTATCTTTAGGTTTTTCAATCTCTTCAACTTTTTTCTCTTTTTCAATCTCATTCTATGTTTTCTCTTTTAATTCCTTTCCACTTCTGAGTTGTACAGCTTTTGCTTGTTCATGTTCTTTTCCAGATTCTTTATGATTAATTTCGACATTGCTAGGCAGTGTTCCTTGAGGTCTGTAATTAATGAAATTAGTGATTTGACCCATCTGATTCTCAATATTACGAATAGCAGTGTTTTGACTTTGTAGCTGATTGCTTAGTTGCAAGATCAATTCTTCTACAGACAACTTTTTCTGCTGATTGTTATAACCAGGAGGATAAGTTGGTCTATAGTTTGAATTTCCTTGATTGTTCTAATTTGATTTAACTTGATTATTATTCCATTGTTGATGTCCATTACCCCAATTAAAATTAGGATGATTTCTACAACTAGTATTATAATAATTTGAATAAGGGTTATTAGTTTTACTAGCAATAGCTAACAAAGTTTCCATTATTTGAGAATCATCAGAATTTGCAGAATTAACATTACTTACATGCGATATAATAATACAAAAATTATATAATTTCTTAAATATCACAGCCACTTGTGAAGCTAAAATAGAAAAGGCTTCATTATCTTGAATACTGGCCATTCTTTTAGGATTAATCCTTTCAGAAGGCCATTAAAAATTATTATTAGTCATTTCTTCAATTAAGGTGTAGGCTTCTTCAAATGTATTAGCCATTAAAGAACCACCAGCAGCAGCATCAATAATAGATCTAAGTGATCCAATAAGTCCATTATAAAATATTTGAATAATTAACCAATCTAGTAAAGCATGATGAGGACATTTTCTTAATAATTCTTTAAATCTTTCCCGAGCTTCATAAATTGTTTCTCCATCAAATTGCGTAAATGAAGTAATATCATTTCTCAATTTTGCAGTTTTACGAGGAGGAAAATATTTAGCAAGGAATTGTTTATGCCATATCTGGCCATATTTTAATAGAACAAGTTGCTAATGAATTAAGCCACATCTTTGCTTTATCTTTTAAGGAAAAAGGAAAGATTCTAAGTCTAATAGCATCATCAGAAAAAATATTATATTTAAAGGTAGCACAAAGTTCTAAAAAACTAGCATGATGTAAATTTGGATCCTCATTAGGTGTTCCTCCAAATTGATTATTTTGAACCATTTGAATAATAGAAGGTTTAAGCTCAAAAGAATTAGCATCTACAGCTGGCATTTGAATACTAACATGAAGTTCATCAGCTGTAGGGTTTGCATATTCCCTTAATCGTTTATAAATATTTTGTTCATTAATTTTGATTGGATTTTAATTATTATTATGTAAGTTAGCCATTTCTTGATGTTTTGAAATTTGTTTTCCTTTTTTAATTCTTTTAATTGTTCTTTCTAATTCAGAATCAAAAGGTAGTAATTCTTCAGATCCAGAACTATGCATAAAATTTAAAATATTTTTGTTTTGTTTTGCTTTTATTTTTTTATATTTATATATTTTTTTAAAATTTCTTTTTAATTTTTATTTTATCCTATCCCCGGCAACGGCGCCAAAAACTTGATGCGATGTGACTTTATATATGCTTTTAAATACAAGAATTTGATACCACTTTTTAGAATGTTTAATTCCTGACAAATGGCTTCAAAAACTTGATGTGCGATGTTTACTTTTACTTATGAATTGATATTTAGATTTTATAATAATTATTGTAAAAGTCACAATTTTAAACAGAAGTATATGTATCGTTCAAGTAATACAGGGCTCTAGTGGAGTCGTGGTTATCAATCCCACAGGGATAGTGTTTTTATAAAAAGTAAAAAAATATTTTAGAATTTATCAAATTAAAAGTAATTTATATATAGTGTATATATATATATATATTTATATTTATATTTCAAATTTAATTTACTAAAAATTTTTACTATAAGCAAGTAAACAGTAAGCAGTAGTAAAGTAAAGTAATCAGTAATTAAAATTCAATGCAAGTATAAAAATGACTTTATCCTTTTCAACTAATCCAAGATTTTTAGAATAATTATCTTTTGTGGGGAATTTAGAATATGGTATTGCACCAAATAGAAGCATTTCTATTCTTTACCCTTTGGTTCAGGTGCAAAGAACATTGACTAATCTATAGATCGGTTCATGATGTTTTATTAGTAGAATGGGTTAATCTAGGCTCACACTACTAGATGTCCAAAGGTGGCTATGGTCGGCCCTACTAGTGACTCGTTCCATTTCTATAAACCAAATTATTAGAATTTAGTCTGTCACTCTAAAAACTAATTAATTTTATGCCCAATAAATAATATCTTCCTATTTATTTGCACTTCACCTTGAATAACCCGCATAAAGCCTTCGACTACACAAGGATTCATATGATATCTAGTAGTTAAGAATTTATTTCCGGATAGGTCTCAAAATTCTTCAACAGGTTTTAACAATTTAAATGACCAATTTAAAAAGTAAATTAAGATCAGGTATTAATATCATCACAATGTTTTAAATATTTTAAATTTAATTCCCCTATAAAATTTAATTAATTTATCATCTTTTCATAGTTGAAAGGAAGAAGATAACTAACTGCTCAGAACACATTAAAATCACACAACAAAACATATTTATAAAACTTTGAACCAATGTACATATACTTATCTGAAGTGTTCCTTCAAGTGATCCACTGACTTCTACTGACTCCAAAATAATGATGAAAGACTCCAACAGCAACAACACACAATAAATACTAAAAATAAACTCACTAGACACAAAGTAAAGTGGCACCCTAAGTGTGGAAGAGACTAAGTAAAACTAGAGGGGAGAGAGAAGGTGTTTGGGGACAATGGGGTGCGACTTTTTCTGTAGAATGGGCTCCTATTTATAGAGCTCTGAATTTGATCAGGGGTTGCTTAAGGCACCTCTTCAAAATTCGTCCAAATTCAATGCATCTTCAAGAAGGTAACTGTCGCGCCTAGGAGCCGGGATCTGGCGCCTAGGCGCCGGACTTCGTGTCCAGTTGTTCGCACCTCTTCACTTTGGATCAAACCTCTTCGCGATTAAAACCGTTTCCTTGTGTCCAAATGCATTGTATCACTTGTCCTACATATTAGGAGTAACTTCCAGTCTTGTAGAAGCTCCAATAACCGCTTAACTCCGTTAAAATAACTCCTCAAAATCATCAAACTTAACTCCGTTAAAATAACTCCCCAAAATCATCAAAAAGTCTTAACAACGTCTGTATTGAGCTGGCGCTAGGCCAATAATTCAAATATTTTGCTCCATAAGCTCCATTTTGCTCCTTATTGCTCCTTTTTCCTTCGTTTTCTTTCTTGGACTCTTTTTTAATCATCTATATCCAAAAACATGAAAATACCTTTCATTAAAACATAATATCCTTAAGAATTTAATCATAAATAAGGCATAAAAATGGATATTTTTTAGGTAGATCAACTATCCTTAACTTATTTTCAAAAACTTATACATTCTTACTTAATAAATATGAAACTTTTAATATTTTATTATTTTTCAAAACTTATTTTAATCTTTTATTTTTCAAGCTATAATTTTGATTCCTTAGTATTTCAAAAATACAATTCTCTTTACTATAAATAGAAAAATTTTGTTCTTATTATTCTTTAAGTTAAAAAATTATATTCTTAAAATCAATCAAAATTTTTTAAATTTTAGTTAAGTTTACTAAATTATTTATAAATTCTAAAAATTTAGGTAATCTTAAACATATTTTTCATTCCTTATGTTATGTTAATATATTTTTAAAGAAAATATTAGTTCATTAAGGACAAATAATATTTAAATTTGATAAATGTTTTCCCTTCCCCCAACTTCAACTTTAGTATAAATATGAATCATGAAGTTTTCTAAAGCTTGAGAGAAAGAAATAAATAGGAATTAATCTAAGTACAATAATGATGTAGTAAGAAAAAAGTAACTTCTACTTCTACACATGCTTTAATATGAATATAACAGAAATGATTAAGCATATATAGAAAAGTTTTGCAGAGTAGGAGTTAATTTCTAAAAAAAATCATTTTTATTTTTTTATTTTTGAACATGCAAAATTACTAACTATTCATGAACACTAAATATTAGGCTAAAACAGAAATAAACTTTTATAAAAATTCATTCATATTTGAGTCTTAAACACACATCAGATAATCGAAAAACAGTTTCAACATCAAAAATTCACATCAACACTAACAAATAACATCACACTAAACAACACAAGAAACAAGAAACACACTAAAAATAGAATCAACACATCTCTAGAGGTAAGTCAAGCTACTAATCACTATCTGTAGCTTCATCATCGTTATCACCAAAAGAAAACTTCATATCCTTCGGATCAACATATGGTGAATATCTGGGACAAGTAGGGAACTGAACATCGTGCTCACCCTTCAGAAATCTCACTAATGACTCAGAATACTCTGCATTGTAATCACTCTTTCTTTGTGTATACTCAGAAAGATGATCGATATTTTTATTGATTGTATCTACTCTACAATGAGTTAGGAATAACTCATTCTGCCGCACTATAAGCTTATCATGCATGGTTTCCCAAAAAGTAGATGATGGCTCAGTAGAAGTAGATGGTCTAGAAGTAGAAGCTCTATCTGAAGTAGGTAATGAACTAGAAGGTGCAGTAGAACTCTTACCTCAAAGTCGATCATAGATACTGATGCTCTCTCTTCCTATAGGCTTTGTCGACTTGAGCTTTTCCTCAGAAAGCTCAGCAACTACTCCAGTACTTTCACATAGAGAATAGATCAGAGATGGAAAACCAAGTCCAATAGAAGTGCTAGAACGAGCAGTAGCCTCTATAGAATCATAAAGAATGCTCCTTACATCAATAGGCTTCTTCTCTTGAATGCGGTAGTTGAGGATAGCTCTATCTTTGGTAACCTCGCTCAGATGATTGGAGGGAAGGAGACGAGCAGAAATAAAGTAGTGTCATGCCTTTAAAACACCATTAAGCATAAAAGATGAAAAATTTACCCCTTTTCCGTTTCGAATCTTCCAAGCTCCAGTACTATCAGTCAGGTAGGCAATAATCTTATCCAAATCTCCCTCAGATGGAGATAATCCAGAGTAATAGCATTCAATGTTTGGCGGCAGGTCATAGAAAATGTTGATACGTTCAGGAGTGAATCCTACTCCAACTCCTCTGACAAAAATATCGTATTCTTCAGCATCCACAAAATTGGCATAAAACTCTCTAACAACCGGGATTACGACAACAGCAGTGAAATAACAAAATCGTTTCCAGTTGAGCGCAACGATTGTATCCTCAATTCTTTCTCCATGATTGTAAAAACATCACTCCGAGATAAATTTCTGAGTCGTAGCAAATTCATTGTATCGGAAGTGTTCAGCAGCAGTGAAGAACTTGTTACGATCAAAATTTTCTCGTTCCTTTCCTTGCTTAGATTTGGGTGCCATCTAAACTTGAAATAAAAACTTGAAATAAATTTAACGGATCTAGGAAAATAAACTAATTTAAGCTTTTCAAACTTGAAAGAGCTTAAAAATTCATGGATTTAACTCTAAAAATCAAATTTTTCTCAAAATTTTGGTTTTCTTCAATGTGAGCAAAATCCATGGTGAAAATCGAAAATAATGAGTTTAGAATGTAGATCTGACCTTGGGATGAAGAAATCGGGTGATTTCAAGCTCAAAAACTTGAAAATTCGGCTTTAAATGGGATCTATAGAGGGTATTTTCACGACAACTAGTGGAGAAGGAAGCTTAGGCGTCAAAAATGGCATGGGGGGTGTTTAAGAAGATGAGTTTTCGGGTTCAGGCCGAACCGGCGCCTAGGCGCCAAATTTTAGCGTCTAGGCTCCAGACTCGCCTTTCCAAAAATTCGATTTAAATTTTATATTTTCCACCAAATCTTATCATATTTGACTCCTAATTACTCTTATGAGAGTATTAATCCAATTTATATCCTCCAAACATTTTCACAATCAATTTAAAATGATAGTTTAGATCCACAAAAATGTATCCTATTTCTTTAATTCCAATCCACAACTTCCATTCCAAATTCAATAAATTTCAGTACAAGACTGTATCAAGGTTCATCGTTTTTTAAATAACACAAACAACAACATATTCAAAGCAAATATTCAAATCTAACAACACACATTGAACAATTAAGCAAACACGCAAATTCGATATTCAACACACTAACATGACTCGATCATACCTAAAACACATATAAGATCGATTTAACACCGATCTTCAATTACCATCTCTTTCGCAAAGAAGTTCGCTATCCATTAAAATAAGGCTGAGGATCTTTAGGAGATTTGTCCCTTACGTCATTTCCATGATTTCCTCTATCCATTGCCTCTAAGTCCTTCTTCACTCCTCCAAAATGGATTGCTCTGGTCGAAATTAAGGTTGCTATGGGATTGGGGATGAAGATAAGGCAATATATAAAGAAATTTCGTGTGAAAAACTGAAGATTTTCAGCTTTTACACGATCTATAACCGTGGCACTTAGGCGCTAGAATCTGGCACCTAGATGCCATAATCTGGCACCTATGCGCCGGATCATTGATACGCAGGCCATTCTGGCGATTAGGCGCCAACTTTTGGTGCTTAGGCATCGGAACCTTGATTGACTCTGATTCGCCTATCGTCAAATTTTGAAAGTTTCGGTCATAAAAAATAGGTCTAACAAACGGGTATGATCAACACACAAACACAATTATGAAAAATTCAAATCACAAACAATCACAAATGAAGGTTAACTTGATCTCCTTTTTACTCACATTTGACATGGAGTGGTCCAAGTCCAAATTCTATATACTTCAAGATAATGTTTAGCTTAAGTCAATACAGACTTGTTAGCCTTCTATTTCTAGAAGTTATATACAAATTTAGTCAAGACCAAGGCATAACCTTACAACAATAATTTAACTCACACTAATAAATATGGGTTGCCTCCCACAAAGCGCTTAGTTTAACATCGTCAGCCCGACCTAATTAATTGAATTATTCGGGTAGACTCAGCTCATAAGCCTCTTTGTAATTTAATTTCATTTCTCCCATATAAGGCTTCAATCTTAATCCATTAACTTTAAATACTTCTCTAGATTTGGGATCTTTAATATCCACAGCTCCATAAGGGTACACTTTCTCAATTATAAATGGTCACATCCATTTAGATTTTAATTTTCCAGGAAAAAGTTTTAAACGAGCATTAAATAATAATACTTCTTGTCCAGGCTCGAATATTTTCGTTGAAATCATTTTGTCATGTAATTTCTTCATTCTTTCCTTATATATTCTTACATTTTCATAAGACTCATTTCTTATCTCTTCCATTTCATTCAGTTGTAATAATTGTTTTTCTCCTGCAGTATTCAAATTATAATTGAACTCCCTTATCGCCAAATAAGCTTTATGTTCCAATTCAACAGGTAAGTGACAATGTTTACCATAAATTAACTTATAAGGTCACATTCTGATAGGTGTCTTATAAGTTGTTCTATAAGCCCATAATGCAGAATCAAGTCTATCAACCCAGTCAGTTCTTTTAGGATTAACAGTCTTTTCCAATATTTTTTTATTTCTTTGTTTGATACTTCAACCATTGCACTTGTTTAAGGATGATAAGCAGTTGCAATTCTATATTTAATTCTAAATTTCTCTAGCAATGATTGAATTCTTATATTTCTGAAATGACTTCCCCCATCTGTGATAATTATCCTGGGCATTCCAAAATCTTGTAAAAATCATTTTCTTTAAAAATTTCGAAACACTTTTGGAATCATAGTTATGTAAAGCTACAGCTTCGATCCACTTTGAAACGTAATCAACTACTAATAAAATATAATTTTTTCCAGATGATGGTACAAAAGGTCCCATAAAGTCTAAACCCCATACATCGAATATTTCGATTTCTAATATAAAGTTTAGAGGTATTTCATGTTTTCTGGATATATTTCCCATTCTTTGACATCGATCACAAGTTTTCACATAATGTCCAACATCTTTAAATAAAGTAGGCCAATAAAATCCAGAATTTAAAATTTTAAATACAATTTTCTTCACTCCAAAGTGTCCTCCAAATTCAGAATCGTGACATTTTTGAATTATCGCAAAATTTTCTTCATAAGGTACACATCTTCGAATCATATAACCTCTTCATATTTTAAATAAATGAGGATCTTCCCAAATATATGATTTATAATCATTCTTGAATTTTTTAATATATTTGTTATTTATCCCATAAGGTAAAATATTGCTAACCAAATAGTTAACTATATCAGCATACCAGTGCATTTGCAATCCTTGAATGACATATAATTGTTCATCCGAGAATTTCTCATTTATATTTTTTTCATAATGCTTCTCTTTATTATTTTTAATTCTTGATAAATGATCAGCGATTTGGTTGTCAGTTCCTTTTTTGTTTACTATTTTAAAGTCAAATTCTTGTAAAAGTAAAACCCATCTGATCAATCTAGGTTAAGCATCTTTTTTAGACATTAAATATTTAATTGCAGAATGATTAGTATGTAAGATACATTTTGTTCCAAGAAGATATGGTCTAAATTTATCAAAGGCATATACTATTGCTAAAAGCTCTTTTCCTGTAGTAGTGTAATTTATTTGAGTTTCATTTAAAGTTTTGCTAGCATAATATATAACTTTAAAAATTTTCTCATATTTTTGTCCCAATATAGCTCCAATTGCATAATCACTTGCATCACACATTAATTCAAAAGGTTTATTCCAATCAGGTGCAACAATGACAGGTGCAGTGATTAATTTTTATTTTAGAATATTGAACGCATTTAGACAATCTTCATTAAACTCAAATTTAGCTTTTTTTCCAATAAATGGCAAAGAGGTTTAGCGATTTTAGAAAAATCTTTTATATATCTCCTATAAAATCCAGCATGACTCAGAAAACTTCTCACATCAGTAACGGTAGTAGGTGGTTGAAGTTCAGTAAAAATTTTCACTTTTGCCTGATCAACATTCATCCTTATTTGTGAAATTTTATGTCCAAGTACAATTCCTTCTGCGACCATAAATTGACATTTTTACCAGTTTAGAACTAAATTTGTTTATTCACATCTTTTTAGAACTTTCGTTATATTTTCCAAGCAAGATTCAAAAGAAGTTCCAAATACTGAAAAATCATCCATAAATACTTCAATTCCTTTATAAATTAAATCACAGAATATTGACATCATACATCTTTGAAAAGTTACAGGTGCATTGCATAAACCGAAAGGCATTCTTTCTAAAGGAAAATGTTCCATAAGGACTTGTAAATGTTGTCTTCTCTTGATCCTCAGGAGCAACGAGTAATTGATGATAACCAGAATATCCATTCAAAAAACAGAAATATGTGTGTCTAACTAGTTTATGCATTTGATCCAAGAAAGGTAAAAGAAAATGATCCTTTCTAGTGGCGTTGTTTAATTTTTGATAGTCAATGCAAATTCGCCATCGGTAACTTGTCTTGTTGGGATTAATTCATTTTTATCATTAACAATGACAGTTACTTCTCATTTCTTCGGAACACAATGAATAGGACTTACCCATTGGTTATCCGAAATAGGATATATAATTCCAACATCTAACCATTTTAAAATCTCTTTCTTAATAACCTCTTTCATAATTGGGTTCAATCTTCTTTGGGGTTCAATAGTGGGTTTATAATTTTCCTCCATTAAAATCCTATGCATACAGATTGAAGGGCTTATTCCTTTTATATCTGCAATAGTCTAACCAAAAGCTTTCTTATAATTCTTCAGAACTCCTATTAATTTTTCTTCTTGATCTTTGCTTAATTCTGAAGATTTAATTACAAGTAAAGTTAATGAATTTCCAAGAAATGCATACTTTAAATGTGCACGTAACACTTTTAATTCCAGTTCAGGGGCTTTTTCTATTAAGGGTAAAAGTATATCATTTTTAGTTGTGTCTAAAAGTTCCCAATTTTTATGAATATAATGACTTTCTTCAGATAAATTTTCTTCATTTAATTTTTTAATTTCTTCATTTAATGACTCATTATATAACATAGATTCTTTATCTTTATCATCAGAAATGACCTTACATTTTTCTTAATAATGCTTTTCAATTATATAATCAAAAATATCCATTTGATAGCATTTTTCTTTATCAGGATACCTCATTGATTTCAGAACATTGAATGTTATCTCTTGATCGTTAACTCTCATCGTTAATTCTCCTTTTTGCATATCAATCATAGCTCGTCCGATAGCTAGAAGAGATCTCCCTAAAATGATAGGTATTTCTTTATCTTCTTCCATATCTAGAACAATGAAATCCACATGGAAGATAAATTTATCTACCTTAACAAGAACTTGCTCTATAACTCGTTTAGGATAAGTGATCGATCGATCAACTAACTGAAGAGTTACAGTGGTGGGAGAAATCTCTCCTAAATCTAACCTTCGAATGATTGAAAATGGCATGAGATTAATACTTGCTCCTAAATCACATAAGGCTTTTCCACAGAATTTTTCTCCAATAGCACATGGTATAGTGAAACTTCCAGGATCTTTAAGTTACTGAGGTAATTTCTTCTGAATTATTACACTACATTCATCACATAATGCAATAGTTTCATAAGCTTCAAATTTTCTCTTCTTGCTTAAAATATCCTTCATAAATTTTGCATACCTTTGCATTTGCTCCAAAGCTTCAGCAAAAGGAATGTTGATGGTAAGTTTCTTAAAAATTTCAAAGAACTTAAAAAATTGATGGTCAAGCTTCTGCTATTTTAGTCTTTGAGGAAAAGGTGGTGGTAGTCTTTCAACTTCCACTTTAATAGGTACTACAGTCAGATCTTTATTTGGAGAAAGGGTATCTTTAAATTTTTCAATCTCTTTAACTTTTTTCTCTTTTTCAATCTCACTCCGTGTTTTCTCTTTTAATTCCTTTCCACTTCTGAGTTGTATAGCTTTTGCTAGTTCATGTTCTTTTCCTGATTCTTTAGGATTAATTTCGACATTGTTAAGCAGTGTTTCTTAAGGTCTGTAATTAATGAAATTAGCGATTTAACCCATCTGATTCTCAATATTATGAATAGCAGTGTTTTGACTTTGTAGCTGATTGCTTAGTTGCAAGATCAATTCTTCTACAGAAAACATTTTCTGCTGATTGTTCTAACCAGTAGGGTAAGTTGGTCTATAGTTTGAATTTCCTTGATTATTCCAATTTGGATTAACTCGATTATTATTCCATTGTTGATGTCCATTACACAAATTAAAATTAGGATGATTTTTGCAACTAGGATTAGAATAATTAGAATAAGGGTTATTAGTTTTACTAGCAATAGCTTGCAAAGTTTCCATTGTTTGAGAATCATCATAATTTACAGAATTAGCATTACTTACATGGGATATTTTTAATAGCAAAATTATCTAATTTCTTAGATATCGCAGCCACTTGTGAAGCTAAAATAGAAAATACTTCATTATCTTGAATACTTGTCATTCATTTAGGATTAACCATTTCAGAAGGCCATTGAAAATTATTATTAGCCATTTCTTCAATTAAGGTGTAGGCTTCTTTAAATGTCTTAGCCATTAAAGAACCACCAGCAACAGCATCAATAATAGATCTAAGTGATCCAATAAGTCCATTATAAAATGTTTGAATGATTAACCAATCTAGTAAAGCATGATGAGGATATTTTCTTAATCATTCTTTAAATCTTTCACAAGCTTCATAAATTGTTTCTCCATCAAATGGCGTAAATGAAGTAATATCATTTCTCAATTTAGCAGTTTCAGAAGGAGGAAAATATTTAGCAAGGAATTTTTGTGTCATATCTGACCAAGTTTTAATAAAATAAGTTGCTAATGAATTAAGCCACAACTTTGCTTTATATTTTAAGGAAAAAGGAAAGAGTCTAAGCCTAATAGCTTCATCAGAAACATTATTATATTTAAAGGTAGCACAAAGTTCTAAAAAACTAGCAAGGTGTAAATTTGGATCCTCATTAGGTGTTCCTCCAAATTCATTATTTTGAACCATTTGAATAATAGAAGGTTTAAGCTTAAAAGAATTAGCATCTACAGCTGGCATTTGAATACTAACATGAAGTTCATAAGCTGTACGGTTTGCATATTCCCTTAATGGTTTATAAATAATTTGTTCATTAATTTCGATTGGATTTTGATTATTGTTATGTAAGTTAGCAATTTCTTGATGCTTCGAAATTCTTTTTTCCTTTTTTAATTCTTTTAATTGTTCTTTCTAATTCAAAATCGAAAGGTAGTAATCCTTCAGATCCAGAACTACACATAAATTTTAAAATATTTTTGTTTTGTTTTTTTGTTTTGTTTTTTTTCTTATCTTTCATTTTACTTTTTATTCTATTTTATCCCCGGTAACGACATCAAAAACTTGATGTGATGCGACTTTATAAATGCTTTTAAATACAAGAATTTGATACCACTTTTTAGAATATTTAATTCCTGGCAAATGGCTTCAAAAACTTGATGTGCGATGTATACTTTTACTTATGAATTTATATTTAGATTTTATAATAATTATTGTAAAAGTCACAATTTTAAACGCAAGTATACTTATCGTTCAAGTAATACAGGGCTCTAGTGGAGTCCTGGTTATCGATCCCACAGGGATAGTATTTTTATAAAACTAAGAAATGTAAGAAATATTTTGGAATTTTTCAAATTAAATTTAGATATATATATATATATATATATATATATATATATATATATATATATATATATATATATATATTATTTTCAAATTTAATTTACTAACAATTTTTACTATAAGCAAGTAAGCAGTAATAAAGTAAAGTAAGCAGTAATTAAAATTCAATGCAAGTATAAGAATGACTTTTCCCTTTTCAACTAATCCAAGATTTTTAGAATAATTATCTTTTGTGGGGAATTGAGATTATGGTATTGTGCCAAATAGAAGCATTCATATTATTTACCCTTTTGGTCTAGGTGCAAATAATATTAACTAATCTATAGATCGGTTCAGGATGTTTTATTAGTAGAATGAGTTAATCTAGGCTCACACTACTAGATGTCCAAGGGTGGCTATGGTCGGCCCTACCAATGACCCGTTCCCTTTCTATAAACCAAATTATTAGAATTTAGACTGTCACTCTAAAAACTAATTAATTTTACGCCCAATAAATAATATCTTCTTATTTGTTTGCACTTCACCTTGAATAACCTGCATAAAGCCTTCGACTACACAAGGATTCATGTGATATCTACTAGTTAAGAATTTATCTTTGGATAGGTCTTAAAATTCTTCAAGAGGTTTTAACAATTTAAATGGCCAATTTAAAAAGTAAACTTATATTAGGTATTAATATCATCACAATGTTTTAAATATTTTAAATTTAATTCTCCTACAAAATTTAATTAATTTATTATCTTTTCAGAACAAATTGAAATCACACAACAAATCATATTTATTAAACTTTGAACCAAGGTACAAATACTTATCTGAAGTGTTCCTTCAAGTGATCCGCTGACTTCTACTGACTCCAAAGCAATGATGAAAGACTCCAACAACAACAACACACAATAAATACTCAAAATAAACTCACTAGATACAAAGTAATGTGGCACCCTAAGTGTGGAAGAGACTAAAAAAAACTAAGTAAAACTAGAGGGGGAGAGAAGTTGCTAAAAGGGGTCATTTTCACTGTAGAATGGGCTCCTATTTATGGAGCTCTGAGTTTGATCAGGGGTTACTTAAGGAACCCCTTCAAAATTTGTCCAAATTCAATGCATCTTCTAGAAGATAACTGCCACGCCTAGGCGCCGGGATCTGGCAGCTAGGCGCCGGGATCTGGCAGCTAGGCGCCGGACTCCGTGACTAGGTCTTCGAACCTCTTCACTTTGGATCACACCTCTTCGCGATTAAAACCATTTCCTTGTGTCCAAATGCATTATATCACATGTCCTATATATTAAGAGTAACTTCCAGTCTTCTAGAAGCTCCAATAACCGCTTAACTCCGTCAAAATAACTCCCACGATCATCAAAAATCTTAACAGCATCTGTATCGAGCTGGCGCTTAGGCACCAGATTCTGGCGCCTAAGCGTCAGGCCAATAATTCCAATATTTTGCTTTATAAGCTCCATTTTTGCTCCTTTTTGCTCCTTTTTCCTTCTTTTTCTTTCTTGGACTCTTTTTTAATCATCTACAAAAACATGAATATACCTTTCATTAAAGCATAATATCCTTAAGAATTTAATCATAAATAAGGCATAAAAATGGGTATTTTTTTGGTGGATCAACATAGCCTCTAGTAAGATTCTCCTTCTTTAAAATCTTTTGTAATAATCCAATTTATGTATCTCTGGAGGATGATGTATGTACAGTAGAAGTATGAGAAGTAGCAGCAGTAGAAGCAGATGGACTGGAAGCTCTAACAGATCCTCCTTTCCAGCCAAATACTGAATGTACAGTGTAAGTGTTCACATTTACACTGGTAATCGATCTAAGTGGCTGAAGAACCTCTTCCCATGTTTCAGACTTAACACCAAACTGCTCACAAAGTGAATAAGTTAGAGATGGAAATCCCATACCTGCAGTAGTAGCTGCTATGACACAGTTCAGAATATAATAAAAAAGAATAGCACCAATATCTAAAGGCTTTCCCTGCTGAATACAATGGTTCAGCATAGCTCTCTCCCTTGTAACTTCACTGACATGACTTGAAGGCAAAAGCTTAGATGAGATAAAATAATGCCAAGCCTTTGAAGTGGCATTCAATTTAGAGGCTTGAAAATTCACTCTCCTTTCATTTGTTATCTTCCACAAATCTCTTCCATCGGTAAGAAGGCCATAATCTCATCTAACTATCCCTCAGAAGGATGAAAATTCGCATAAAAACAAAACATCACAGGAGGTAATCGGTAAAAGTATTAATTACCGCAGATGAAAAATCTACTCGTTACGCCCTAACCATCACCAAATTGTCTTCTGCTGCTAGCAAGTTAGCGTAGAACCCTCTCACCTCAGAAACAACTGTAACAGCGGAGAAGTAATAGTATATTTTCCAACTCCTTCTAACAATCATCTCCTTAATTTCTCCTCCTGGTTTACAAAAAACTTGTTATGGAATCAATTTTTGCGATGGGAGTGCATCGACATAACGATTCTTAGCTTTAGAACCGACAAATTTATCAAAATCAATTTTTTCTTTTTCTTTCGAGCGTTTTGACTTTGGAGCCATCTCTAAAAATTCACAAAAAATTCACAAAAAATTCACCATAAATTCCAAATTTAAACTAAATTTGTTAACTCAACTTCCAAATGCAAACTCTACTAAATCCAAGCAATTTCTCATGCTTTACTCAAATTTTCACCATGAATAGTAATTTTTTAATTTTTTAATAATGTACTCAAATGGTGAAAATAAAAAATTTTTACTTAGGAGTAGTGATCATACCTTAAGGAATTCAAATCCAACAAATTTTGATGAAATCGGCTCTAAAATGATCCAAATAGTGATGCCCTAAGCTCCTATTTCGCGAAACCGAGAGGTTGAAGGTGATGGGGGTGTTAAAAATGGCAAATTTTGGGTTTTTAACTACAAAAAATTGATTTTAGTGAGCATACGCTTATGCGCAAGGCATACGGTGCTTAGCCATGAAATCTGGCGCTTATGCATAGTCGGTTTGGCACTTTAGCGCCAGTGCCCAAATTTTGACAATTAAGTTAATTCCATCAAAAATCCAAGTTAATCTCCTTTAATCACTTCAAATAATTATTTCTCCCTATAAACTCTTCTATTACTAAAAAAGTAATCTTTAATTTCCAATGATTCCACACAAATTTCACATAAACACAAACTTATATTTTATTTAATATTAAAACACACTTAATACAAACTTAAAATTTCTATCCAAACACTTTGGATGAAATTTTCCAAATACATAAGTTCAAACACATGTAATTAAACACAAACTTACATCATTGAGATGTATCAAACATATGTAAAGTGCAACAAACACAAACTTTAACTAAAATCACACTTAAAACTCTAAACACACATAATCAAACCACAAGATCACATATAATTTAATTCCAATCTCCATTAGGTGGAATATATCCAGAACCACCATTAGTTCCATTTGAACCATCTGGATTGTAAATCTGAAAAAATAAGCAATGATTATAAGTTCTTACATCTTCTTTTTCTATTCATTTGTTCTTCAAATACATAGCTTTATTCGCTTCTTCCACATGAACAGTATGACTGAGTTGCATTTTGAGTTGCCATCCAATGTGTGCTAAATGAGCATTAATTTCATTTACCTTTACATCAATAGACTCCACATCGGCCTCGATCTTTGTAATCCTTTCTGATATTCCTTGGATACTCACAGCCAGAAATCCATTATATAACTCTTGACACTATCACAAATAAACTTCTTCTTGTTGGCTTCCTCTTTCTTCTTAACTTCACTCTCCCAAGAAGACATTTTTGCACTCAAAATACTCTTTCAAAAAACTCAGGAATGAAAATTAGAACTAGGGCAAGTATTTCATAAATTCAGGGCCTTTTTATAGACTTGGGAAGGCACAAAACAGACCCTAGATGTGTTAAAACTCCTTAATAACTTCAAAAACTACTCACCCACGATTTAGACTTCTAAAACCTCATTTTTCACGTTTTTATAACTGTGGAGCCTATGCACCAACCAGCGGCACATAGCCGCTAGTGCACATTTTTGCACAGTTCTGGCAAATGTCAAAGTCTTCATTATGACTCCTTTAAGTCATTAAATAAGGTCACATAAACACCACTATAATATAAAAAAAATCCAAAATGCTACCACATTTCTCAAATAAAACCAAATAAAAGCACACAAAGAAAACATAAAAAAAGCACACTGATAAATATGGGTTGCCTCCCACAAAGCGCTTGGTTTAACGTGAAGCCTGACATACCCAGAGCTTATTCTGAGTGACCCAAAATCAGATTCTCATCAGGTTTAGATTAATTGACTGAAAAGTAAGGTTTAAGTCTATGACCGTTCACTGTAAATATTTTTCTAATCTTAGGATCTTGAATATCCATAGCTCCATATGAATAAACTTTCATCACAATAAATAGGCTTATCCACCTGAACTTAGGTTTTCCAGTAAATATTCTCAATCTAGCATTATAAAGTAAAACTTTTTGCCCTAGCTCAAGATTATTAGTAAGAATCTTCCGATCATGCCATAACTTCATCTTTTCTTTATAAATCTTAGCATTTTCATAAGATTCATTCCTTTTCTCTTCAAGCTCATTTAATTGCAATAATCTCTTTTCTTCAGCATCTTTCAAATTAAAATTGAACTCTTTAATAGTCCAATATGCTTTATGCTTAAGTTCAACTGGTAAATGACAAACTTTTCCAAAAATTAGCCTATATGGGGACATTTCTCTAAGAGTTCTGTAAGCAGTCCTATAGGCCCACAAAGCATAATCCAATTTGATTAACTAATCCTTTCTATTTGGCTTAACAGTTTTTTCTAATATTCTTTTAATTTCACGATTGGATAATTCAACCAAACCACTTGTCTGCGGATCTAATATGATATTTCTTTTCTAACTTTTCCATAATCGTATTTCCTAAATAACTTCCCCTATCAGTTATGATTACTCTTGGTATTCCAAATCTACAAAATATATTCTTATTCAAAATCTTTGCAACACTATGAGCATCACATCGAGGTAAAACAACAACTTCTATCCATTTAGATACATAGTCTACTGATATCAAAATGTATGTATTTCCAAAAGATGGTAAAAATGGTCCCATGAAATATAATCCCCAAATGTCAAATATTTCAACTTCTAACATAAAATTGATGGGCACCTCATTTCTTTTAGAAATATTGCCTACACGTTGACCTTGATCACAATTTTTAATATAAATAATAACATCCTTAAAAATTGCAGGCTAATAAAATCTAGATTGTAAGATTTTATATGCAGTTTTATCAACTCCAAAATGTCCCCATAATCAGAATTATGGAATTTTTGAATAATTTCATTAGTTTCTTCCAAAGGCACACATCTTCGAATAATCAAATCATTTCCTTATTTATATAAAAATGAGTCATCCTAAAAATAAGTCTTTGCTTTAGATAGATGTTCTAAACATGATTCAAATGAAATTCCAAACAATGAAAAGTCATCTATAAAAACTTCAATTCTTTTTTCTATTAAATCACAGAAAATTGTCATCATACATCTCAGAAATGAAGCAAGGGTATTACATAAACCAAAGGGTATTCTTCTAAAAACAAATGTACCATAAATACTGGTAAACATTGTCTTCTCTTGATCCACAGGAGCAATTTGAATTTGGTGGTAACTGATGCGACTTTTTTTATATGCAATGATTTTTGAACAATAGATATATAATAATTTTTATAAATTCAAAATGATCCAATGCAAGTATACGTATCGTATCAAGTAATACATGGCTCTAATGGAGTCTCGTTTATCGATCCCACAAGGAAGCGATGTAAGAGGTTTTAGTCAAATTCTAGTCTACTACAAACAGTCTTAGTTTGGAAGGGTGATATAAGTGGTTTTTCTAACAACTACTCCTAAATACAGATGATTATATGTAAGAATAATAACTACTCCCTAATGCAAATATTAATACTAAAGATAACCCTTTTTGGGGAAATTGGTTTGGTGAACTTTGAGATAATAAAATCTACTATTCTAATGTAATGAATTGGATAAAGTTTAGGAATGAGATGCATTAAATATTGTATGTGCCAAATAGGCGCATAAATGTTTCTTTACCCTCAAAAGAGTACCCCCTCTTCCAAGCATGCAAAGAACATTGACATACCCTATGTTCAGTCACTAAATCTAAGGCTAGGCTGGGAGGATACCGGCTTCACTACGGAGCTCCCACTCACCCTTCACCTAAAGGCTAACCTTCGACTTTAGATACCAATCTTAGGACCAAATTGAGGATCTCAGCTTGTCACCCTGAAACCTCCAATTCGACACCCATGAAACCATATTTTCCTATTTATTTGCAAACAATCCCCATGAACTATGTAATCCATTCACGAACATTGAATGTGGTTCCACTTTTTTTAGAATTACACTGCTCTTTTGGGACAATGCAATTACAACGAATTTTAACAAAACAACGGGCCCTTTTTGTAATGTAAATGAAGTGCAAGTAAAAACCATCACATCTATAACTAAAACATCTTTTAGCAAGCATCTCAATATCCTAAACATGAATCCTACTCATTGCAAAAGAAAAGTAGAGTGAAAACATTAGCATAAACCTCTTATGTCACTATTTCCAAACAAGAAGAAAGAGTAAGAGAAAGACATCACAAAGCACGAAGAAAACACAACGAAAAACTTTATTTCAAAGAAAATCCAAAAAATAAGTGTTTACAAAATCATAAGATAATGACGAACACAATACTTAGCTTTTTCCCCTTGAAAGAAAGATGAAAATCTCTCCCACAAAGTCTCCCGCCGATCCATGCAATGTGATCCACTTAAAAAATACCAATTTGTATGCCTTATTTATGATTTAATTCTTAAGGATATTATGCTTTAATGAAAGGTATTTTCATGTTTTTGGATGTAGATGATTAAAAAGAGCCCAAGAAGGAAAAAAAGAGCAAAAAGGAGCAAAAATGGAGCTTATGGAGTAATTTTTGGAATTATTGGCCTGGCGCCTAGGCGCTAGAGTCCGGCGCCTAAGCGCCAGTTTGATACAGACGCTATTAAGTTTTTTTGATGACTTTGGGCAGTTATTTTGACGGTGTTAAGCGGTTATTGGAGCTTCTAGAAGACTGGAAGTTACTCCTAATATATAGGACATGTGATACAATGTATTTGGACACAAGGAAACGGTCTGGATCGCGAAGAGATGCGATCCAAAGTGAAGAGGTATGAACGACCTGGTCACGGTGTCAGGCACCTAGGCGCTAGATCTGGCGCCTAGGCGCGATGGTTACCTTCTAGAAGATACATTGAATTTGGACGAATTTTGAAGAGGTGCCTTAAGCAACCCCTGGTCAAATTCAGAGCTCTATAAATAGGAGCCCATTCTACAGAGAAATTCACACCAAACCCCCCCTCCTCTTAGTACACATACCCATTTTAGCCTATTCTAGTTTAATTTAGTCTCTTCCATACTTAGCGTGCCACTTTATTTTGTATCTAGTGAGTTTATTTTGACTGTTTATTGTGTGTAATTGCTGTCGGAGTCTTTCATCATTGTGTTGGAGTCAGTAGATGTCAGCGGAGCTCTTGAAGGAACACTTCAGATAAGTATCTGTACTTTGGTTCAAAGTTTTATAAATATGTTTTGTTGTGTTATTTTAATGAGTTCTGAGTAGTTAGTTATCTTTCTCCTTTCAACTATGAAAAGATTATAAATAATTAAATTTCGTAGGAGAATTAAATATAATATATTTAAAAATATTGTGATGATATTAATACCTGATCATAGTTTACTTTTTAAATTGGTCATTTAATTTGTTAAAACCTGTTGAAGAATTTTGAGACCTATCCGGAGATAAATTCTTAACTAGTAGATATCACATGAATCCCTAAGGTAATCGAAGGCTTTACGCGGATTATTTAAGGTGAAGTACAAATAAATATGAAGATATAATTTATTGGGCGTAGAATTAATTAATTTTTAGAGTGACAAACTAAATTATAATAATTTGGTTTATAGAAAGGTAATAGGTCACTGGTAGGGCCGACCATAGCCACCCTTGGACATCTAGTAGTGTGAGCCTAGATTAACCCATTCTACTAATAATACATCCTGAGCCTAACTATAGATTAGTCAATTTTCTTTGCACCTGGACCAAAGGGTAAAGAATAGGAATGCTTCTATTTGGCACAATACTATAATCTTAATTCCCTACAAAAGATAATTAATCTATAATTCTTGGATTAGTTGAAAAAGGAAAAATTCATTTTTATAATTGCATTAAATTACTGCTTACTTTACTTTCCTGCTTATTGCTTACTTTCTTTCAGTAAAAGTTATTAGTTAATTAAATTTGAATATATATATATATATATATATATATATATATATATATATATATATATATATATATATGTATATATATAATTTACTAGAGAAAATTTCCAAATATTATTTTTATATATTTTTACTTTTTCTTTTTATTATCTCTGTGGGATCGACAACCAGGACTCCACTAGAGCTCTATATTACTTGAACGATACGTATACTTACGTTTAAAATTGCAACTTTTACAATAATTAAATCTAATAAAATTATAAAATTAAACCTCGTACATCAAGTTTTTGAAGCCATTTGTCAGGAATTAAATCTTTTAAAAAGTGGTATCAAAATCTTGTATTTTAAAGCTTAATTAAAGTCGCATCGCATCAAGTTTTAGGAGATGTTGCCGGGGATAAGATAAAGTAAAAAGTAAAAGTAAAAAATAAAAATAAAATAAATATAAAAAAAACAAACAAAACCAAACAAAAATAACAAAAACATAAAAACAAAACAAAATTATTTTCTTTAAATTTTTATGCGTAGTTCTGGATCTGAAAGATTACTACCTTTTGATGTTGAATTAGAAAGAACAATTAAAATAATTAAAAAAAGAAAACAAATTTCAAAACATAAAAAAATGGCTAAGTTACATAACAATAATCAAAATCCAACCGAAATTAATGAACAAAATATTTATAAACCATTAAGGGAATATGCAAACCCTACAGCTGATGAACTTCATGTTAGTATTAAAATTCCAGCTGTAGATGCTAATTCTTTTGAGCTTAAACATTCTATTATTCAAATGGTTCAAAACAATCAATTTGGAGTAACACCTAATGAGGATCCAAATTTACACTCTGCTAGTTTTTTCGAACTTTGTGCTACCTTTAAATATAATAATGTTTTAGATGATGCAATTAGGCTTAGACTCTTTCCTTTTTCCATAAAAGATAAAGTAAAGATGTGGCTTAATTCATTAGCAACTTGTTCCATTAAAACATGGGCATATATGACACAAAAATTCCTTGCTAAATATTTTCCTCCTTCTAAAACTGCCACATTGAGAAATGATATTACTTCATTTACACAATTTGATGGAGAAACAATTTATGAAGCTTGGGAAAGATTTAAAGAATTATTAAGAAAATATCCTCATCATGTTTTACCATATTGGTTAATTATTCAAACATTTTATAATTGACTTATTGGATCACTTAGATCAATTATTGATGCTGATGCTGGTGGTTCTTTAATGGCCAAGACATTTGAAGAAGCTTATACCTTAATTGAAGAAATGACTAACAACAATTTTCAATGGCCTTCCAAAAGGGTTGATCCTAAAAGAATGGACAGTATTCATGTTAATGAAGCCTTTTCTATTTTAGCTTCACAAGTGGCTGCAATATCTAAGAAATTAGATAATTTATTTATTAATATATCACATGTGAATAATGAAAATGCTGCAAATTATGATGATTCTCAAACAATGGAAACTTTGCAAGCTATTGCTAGTAAAACTAATAATCCTAATTCTAATTATTATAATCCAGGTTGGAAAAATCATCCTAATTTTAATTAGAGTAATGGAAATCAAATCAATCCAAATTGGAACAATCAAGGAAATTCAAACTATAGACCAACTTATCCACTCTGGTTATAACAATCAGCGAGAAAAGTTGTCGCAGAAGAATTGATCTTGCAACTTAGCAATCAGTTACAAAGTCAAAACACTGCTATTCGTAATATTGAGAATCAGATGGGTCAAATTGCTAATTTCATTAATTACAGACCTAAAGAAACACTGCATAACAATGTCGAAATTAATCCTAAAGGATCTGGAAAAGAACATGAACAAGTAAAAGTTGTACAACTTAGAAGTGGAAAGGAATTAATAGAGAAAACACGGAATGAGATTGAAGAAGAGAAAGAAGTTGAAGAGATTAAAAAACCTAAAGATACCCTTTCTCCATGTAAAGATCATATTATTGTACCTGTTGAACTGGAGCATAAAACTTATTGGGCGATAAATTTATTTTCCCTGTAGATTTCATTGTTCTAGATATGGAAGAAGATAAAGAAATACCTATCATTTTAGGAAGACCTTTTCTAGCTACCGGTCAAGCAATGATTGATGTGCAAAAAGGAGAATTAACAATGAGAGTTAATGATCAAGAGATAACATTCAATGTTCTGAAATCAATGAGGTATCCTGAAAAATAAAAATGCTATCGGATGGATATTTTTGATTATATGATTGAAAAGCATTACCAGGAAAGATGTAAGGTCATTTTTGATAAAAAAAAAAAGAATCTATGTTATATGATGAGTTATTAAATGAAGAGAATTCATTTGAAGAAGCTCATTATATTCATGAAAATTGGAAAATTTTAGACACAACTGAAAATAAGATATTATTACCCTCAATTGAAAAAGCCCTTGAACTGGAATTAAAAATTTTACCTACGCATTTAAAGTATGCATTTCTCGGAGATTCATTAACTTTACCTGTAATTATATCTTTAGAACTAAGAGAAGATCAAGAAGAAAAATTAATTGGAGTTCTGAAGAGTTATAAGAAAGCTTTTAGTTGGACTATTGCAGATATAAAAGGAATAGGCCCTTCAATCTGTATGCATAGGATTTTAATGGAAGAAAATTGTAAACCCACTATTGACCCTCAAAGAAGATTAAATCCAATTATGAAAGAGGTTGTTAGATGCTGGAATTATTTATCCTATTTCGGATAGCCAATGGGTAAGTCCTATTCATTGTGTTTTGAAGAAAGGAGGAGTAACTGTCATTGTTAATGAAAAAAATGAATTAATCCCAACAAGACAAGTTACTGGATGGCGAATTTGCATTGATTATCGAAAATTAAACAACGCCACTAGAAAGGATCATTTTCCTTTTCCTTTCTTGGATCAAATGTTGGATAAACTTGCTGGACATTCATATTTTTGTTTTCTAGTTGGATATTCTGGTTATCATCAATTACCTATTGCTCCTGAGGATCAAGAAAAGACAACATTTACTAGTCCTTATGGAACATTTGCCATTAGAAGAATGCCTTTCGATCTATGCAATGCACCTGCAACTTTTCAAAGATGTATGATGTCAATATTCTGTGATTTGATTGATAAAGGAATTGAAGTATTCATGGACGATTTTTCAGTTTTTGGAACTTCTTTTGAATCTTGCTTGGAAAATATAACGAAAATTTTGAAGAGATGTGAAGAAACAAATTTAGATCTAAATTGGGAAAAATGTTAACTTATGGTTACAGAAGGCATTGTACTTTGACATAGAGTTTCACAAATAGGGATGGAAGTTGATCAAGCAAAAGTGAAAATTATTACTGAATTGTAACCACCTACTACTATTACTGATGTAAGAAGTTTTCTGGGTCATGCTGGATTTTATAGGAGATATATAAAGGATTTTCTAAAATTGCTAAATCTCTTTGCCATTTATTAGAAAAAGAAACTAAATTTGAATTCAATGAAGATTGTCTGAAAGCGTTCAATATTCTAAAAGAAAAGTTAATCACTGCACCTGTCATTGTTGCACCTGATTGGAATAAACCTTTTGAATTAATGTGTGTTGCAAGTGATTATGCAATTGGTGCTGTATTAGGACAAAAATATGAGAAGATTTTCAAAGTTATATACTATGCTAGCAAAACACTTAGTGAAACTCAAATAAATTACACAACTACCGAAAAAGAGCAGTTAGCAATAGTATATGCCTGTGATAAATTTAGACCATATTTTTTTGGAACAAAATGTATCGTACACATTGATTATTCTGCTATTACGTATTTAATATCTAAAAAGGATGTTAAACCTAGATTGATCAGATATGTTTTACTTTTGCAAGAATTTGATTTTGAAATAGTAAACAGAAGAGGGACTGACAACCAAATTGCTGATCATTTATCAAGAATCAAAAACAATAATGAGAAGATTTATGAAGAAATTATAAATGAAAAATTCTCGGATGAGCAATTATATGTCATTCAAGGATTACAAATACCGTGGTATGCAGATATAGTTAACTACTTGGTTAGCAATATTTTACCATATGGTATGAATAGTAAATATATTAAGAAATTCAAGAATGATTGTAAATCATAAATTTGGGAAGATCCTCATTTATTTAAAATAGGAAGAGATTCTGTAATTTGAAGATGTGTACCTTATGAAGAAACTTTTGCTATTATTCAAAAATGTCACGATTCTGAATTTAGAGGACACTTTGGAGTGGATAAAACTGTATTTAAAATTTTAAATTATCGATTTTATTGGCCTACTTTATTTAAAGATGTTCGACATTATGTGAAAACTTGTGATCGATGTCATATAATGGGAAATATATCCAGAAAAGATGAAATGCCCCTAAATTTTATACTAGAAATTGAAATTTTCGATGTATGGGGTTTAGACTTTATAAAACATTTCGTACCATCATCTGGAAAGATTTATATTTTATTAGCAGTTGATTATGTTTCAAAGTGGATCGAAGCTGTAGCTTTACCGAACTGTGATTCCAAAAGTGTTTCAAAATCTTTAAAGAAAATGATTTATACAAGATTTGGAATGCATAGGATAATTATCACAGATGGGGGAAGTCATTTCAGAAATATAAGAATTCAATCATTGCTAGAAAAATTCAGAATTAAGCATAGAATTGCAAATGCTTATCGTGCTCAAACAAGTGGAATGGCTGAAGTATTAAACAGAGAAATTAAAAGAATATTGGAAAATACTGTTAATCCTAAAAGAACTGACTAGGTTGATAGACTTGATTCTGCATTATGGACTTATAGAACAGCTTATAAGACACCTATCAGAATGTCACCTTATCGGTTAATTTATGGTAAACATTGTCACTTACCTGTTGAACTGGAGCATAAAACTTATTGGGCGATAAAGGAATTCAATTATAATTTGAATACTGTAGGAGGAAAACGATTATTACAACTGAATTAAATGAAAGAGATAAGAAATGAATCTTATGAAAATGCAAAAATTTAAAAGAATAGAATGAAGAAATTACGTGACAAAATGATTTTAAGGAAAATATTCGAGCCTGGATAAGAAGTAGTATTATTTAATGTTCGTTTAAAACTTTTCCCTGAAAAATTAAAATCTAAATGAATGGGACAGTTTATCATTGAGAAAGTATATCGTTATGGAGCTGTGGATATTAAAGATCCCAAAACTGAAAAAGTATTTAAAGTTAACGGATTAAGACTGAAGCCTTATATGGGAAAAATAAAATTGAATTACAAAGAGGCTTATGAACTGAGTCTATCTGATTAATTCAATTATTTATGTCTGGCTGACGATATTAAACCAAGCGCTTTGTGGGAGGCAACCCATATTTATTAGTTTGAGCTTAATTATCGCTGTAAGGTTATGCCTTGGTTTTGACTAAACTTGTATATAACTTCTAGAAATAAATAGCTAATGAGCCTATATTGGCTTAAGCAAAACATTTTCTTAAAGTATATAGAAATTGGACTTGGACCACTCCATGACAAATGTGAGTAAAAAGGAGATCAAGTTAACCTTCGTTTGTGATTGTTTGTAATTTGAATTTTTCGTAATTGTGTTTGTGTGTTGATCATATTCGTTTATTAGACCTATTTTTATGACTGAAACTTTACAAAATTTGACGATAAGCAAATCGGAGTCGATCGAGGTTCCAGTGCCTAGGCGCCAAAAGTTGGCGCCTAAGCGCCAGAATAACTGGCATATCGATGAATCCGGTGCCTGGGCGCCAGATTCCAGCGCCTAAATGCCGCGGTTACAGATCGTGGAAAAACTGAATTTCTTCAGTTTTTCACACGAAATCTCTTTATTTATAGCCTATTTTTCGTCCCCAAACCCATAGACACACTAATTTCGACCAAAGCAATTCATTTTGGAGGAGTTAGGAAGGATTTGGAGGCCATGGATAGAGTAAATCATAGAAATGAGGGAAGAGACAAATCTCCTAAAAGATCCTCATCCTTATTTTAATGGTTTTATTGCTGTTAGTTTGGAGAAAATGTTTAGTCGAATGGATAAGATTGAAGCGGAACTTCAAAGTATTGGTAATCGTCTCCATGAGATGTATCACCAATACGAACACTTGGAATGGAAAACCAAACTTCAATCTGATCACATGGTTGCCTATCAAGATGCTCAAGTAGAAATGTATGCAAAGAACAAATGGATTGATGAAAAGACTGCTTTGGAATTTCCAAGGGCGTTGGTGTTTTATCCCTTCGGTCTTGGCGAGCTTCATTATGAAAGAAATGGAAATTGAAGATCGGTGTTAAATAGATTCTATGTGTGTTTTAGGTGTGATTGAGTCTTATTTTAATGTGTTGAATATCTAATGTGTGTATTTGCTTAAATTGTTCAATATGTGTTGTTGGATTTGAATGTTTGCTTTTAATATGTTGTTGAATGTGTTATTTATTAAACGATGAACCTTGATACAAGTCTTGTACTGAAAGTTATTGAATTTGGAATGGATATTAGGATTTTGAATTGAAGAATTTGGATACATTTATGTGAATCTATGTTATTATTTTAAATTGATTGTGAAAATATTTGGAGGTCATAAATTGGATTAATACTCTCATAAGAGTAATTAGGAGTCAAATTTGATAAGATTATGTGGATAACATTTAATTTAAATCAAATTTTTGGAAAGGCGAGTTTGGCGCCTAGGCGCCAGAATTCGGGACCTAGACGCCGGTTCGGCCTGAACCCGAAAACTCATCTACTTAAACCCCCCCATGCCATTTATGACGCCTAAGCTTCCTTCTCCACATTATTTTCGAGAAAATACCACCTAGAGATCCCATTTAGAGCTAAATTTTCAAGTTTTTGGCTTGAAATCCCCTGATTTCTTCATCTTGAGGTCAGATCTACATTCTAAACTCATTATTTTTTATTTTTACCATGGATTTTGCTCTCATTATGAAAAATCAAAATTTTGAGAAAAATTTTGCTTTTTTATGATCAAATCCATGGGTTTTTAAGCTATTTCAAGTTTGAAAAGCTTAAACTAGTTTATTTTCCTAGATCCATCGAATTTATTTCACATTTTTCTTTCACGTTTAGATGACACCCAAATCTAAGCGAGGAAAGGAACGAGAAAACTTTGATCGTAGCAAGTTCGTCACTGCTGCTGCACACTTTAGATATAATGATTTTGCTATGACTCGGAAGTTTATCTCAGAGCGAAGTTTCTATAATCCTAGAGGAAGAATTGAGGAGACAATCGTTGCACTCAACTGGCAATGATTTTGTTATTTCACTGCTGTTGTCGTTATCTCGGTGGTTAGAGAGTTTTACGTTAATTTTGTGGATGCGGAGGAATACGAGATTTTCGTTCGAGCAGTTGGAGTAGGATTCACTCCTGAACGTATCAACATTTTCTATGGCCTTCCACCAAACATTGAGTATTATTACTCAGGTTTATCTCCATCTGAGGAAGATTTGGACATGATCATTGCCTACCTGACTGATAGTACTGGAGCCTGGAAGACTCGGAATGGAAAAAGGGTAAATTTTTTATCTTTTAAGCTTAATGGTATTTCCAAGGCATGACACGACTTTATTTCTGCTCTTCTCCTTCCATCCAATAATCTGAGTGAAGTTACCAGAGATAGAGCTATTCTAAACTACTGCATTCAAGAGAAGAAGTCTATTGATGTAGGGAGCATTCTTTATGATTCTGTGGAAGCTACTGCTCGTTCTAGCACATCTATTGGACTTGGTTTTCCATCACTGATCTATACTCTATGTCAAAGTGCTGGAGTAGTTGATGAGCTTTCTGAGGAAAAGCTCAAGTCTACGAAGCCAATAGGAAGAGAGAGTGTCAGCATTTATGATCGACTGCGAGGTAAGAGTTCTACTGCACCTTCTGGTTCATTACCTACTTCAGGTAGAGCTTCTACTTCTAGACCATCTACTTCTGCTGAGCCATCATCTACATTTTGGGAAACCATGTATGATCAGTTCATAGAGCAGCAGCATGAGTTATTCTTAACTCACTACAGAGTAGATATCATAGAGAATAAGGTTGATCACCTTTCTGAGAATACACAAAGAAAGAGTGATTTCGATGTTGAGTATTCAGAATCTTTAGTGAGATTTCTGAAGGGAGAGCATGATGTTATGTTCCCTACTTGTCCCATATTTTCACCCTATGTTGATCCTAAGGATATGGAGTTCTCTTTTGGTGATTATGATGATGAAGCTACAGACAGTGATTAGTAATAACCCATTCTACTAATAACACATCCTGAACCTAACTATAGATTAGTTAATGTTCTTTGCACCTTGACCAAAGGGTAAAGAATAGGAATGCTTCTATTTGGCACAATACTATAATCTTAATTCCCTACAAAAGATAATTAATCTGTAATTCTTGGATTAGTTGAAAAAGGAGAAATTCGTTTTTATAATTGCATTAAATTATTGCTTACTTTACTTTCCTGCTTATTGCTTCTTTTCTTTCAATAAAAGTTATTAGTTAATTAAATTTGAATATATATATATATATATAAATATATATATATATATAAGTATATATAATTTGCTTGAGAAAATTTCAAAATATTATTTTTATATATTTTTACATTTTGTTTTTATTATCCCTGTGGGATCGATAACCAGGACTCCACTAGAGCCCAATATAACTTGAACGATACGTATACTTGCGTTTAAAATTGTGACTTTTACAATAATTAAATCTAATAAAATTATAAAAGTAAACCTCGCACATCAAGTTTTTGAAGTCATTTGCCAGGAATTAAATCTTCTAAAAAGTGGTATCAAAATCTTGTATTTTAAAGCTTAATTAAAGTCGCATCACATCACAATGCTAGAACATTCCCATACAAATTCTCTCAAAATCCCCTCACCAATCTCTCCAAAAAAAGGTAGAAATCTATATTTCTACTCCTATTCTAAGATCTCTAAGCATTCTCCAAGTTTTCCCTAACATCCACCTCATTTTTTAGCTTCAAATTCGGTTTAAAATAGTGTGGGGACGAATTTCCCAAGAGGTGCATGAAGAAACCTTCCAAAAAGCGTCCAGATTCGATGTATATGGCCAAAAACCGCCCAATATTGCATCCCAACCATCCGGAAGGCCCCCGATGCCGAATAGGGCGTTTCCTGCCCCTATTTTAGTGGTCTCAAGTTTCTAGTGCTGGTTTGGGCTCCCCTGGCACCCATCCTGCGCAGCTCCACCATTTAGCTCTGTTTGGCTTCGTTTCAGCTCTGATTCGCCCTGCTTCAGTTGTGTTTTGTTCCTAACAGATAGCCCTACAAAATAAGCATAAAAAATAATATTTCTTTAAAGTATATTCTCATTCCAAAGTATGAATGAAGTGTAAAAGAGATTAAACCCAGAAAGACTTATCGAAATGTGTCAAGCCAAAATTTGCTTTCTTGCTCCTTTTCGCTCCAAATTGCACCATTTTTGCTTCCTGTTGATCCAATCACAATTTCTTATTCCTAAAAAAAGAAAACATACAAAATACCTTCCTTTAAGGAGTAATATTACCAAAAATAAGTAAAATAATATAGCAAAAATTGTATATATTTTTGGTGCATCAAAATCCCCTAAACTTAACTGTTACTTGTCATCAAGTAACACTATAACTTTGAAAACCAAATATATTGACATATGGCTGTGAGTTTCAATAGAGTTTCATATAATTTCATCTCAGAAATGTTATAGTATAACATAGGAGAAATTCTAGCAAATTAACTTAGGACTAGAGTGTACGAATATCTCAATTCAACATAGGAATCTTGATTTTATATTTACTTTAAAATTTACTGAAAATTGTGTTGACCTCATTTTTTGATGAGGTCTTCTCTTCTTCTTTTTAGTACTTAGGATCTAGCCTTAGGCTTTTCCTTTGACTATCTTAGAGGATTAGAATTGGGACCCACCATTTAGAAATTCAAACCACTTCTTAACTCCATGCAAACTCCACAAACTTGATTGTAGACCCCTAATCACCTAGAGGGTTGAAATCAAATGTGGAAGTTTAAAGGATGAGTTCCTATGGGACTCTTTGGCCTTAGGATCGCCTACAGGTGGCTCGGTGCAGTGAGGGCTGACTTACACACACACTACACTTATACACTACACTTTCACACACCTCCTAAAATCACACCCATACCCAACTTGACCTCCCGACTCATGTAGGTGATTCACATGGATGGTCCTTAACCCCTAAGCCCTTAGGCTAGAGGGTTAGGAACAACATAGTGGATGCCTCAAATGAGTCCCTTCATGGCTCATGTGGGCTTGATATGGCTTCATGGCTCAACCAAAATGATTTCATTCCACTTACATTCACCCAATCTTCAATTTTCCAAAATTTCAATTTTTGACCCCCGGGACACTACACCCGCTTAGGCTACCCAAAACCCTTGAAACTACCCAAAATTTGCAAAATCACCTAAATCACTCAAAATTCCTCAAACTCAATCCCAAACATTCCCACATCACTCAAATTGATCATCCATAGCCAAAAATACCAAAAATTCCAAAAATACCTCCCAATACCCTCCAAATACCCAAAATACCCCTCTTGACCCAAAAATCCAAAATTTCAGAAAATTCCCAGAAAATTCCAAAAAATCCCAAATATTCCCAATTTCATTTTGTTCAACTACACCATGGGCCAAGTTTGTCAATTTACCCTACTTTTGTCAAAACCCCCAATTTGACCTATTTTAACCTTAAGTGAACCCAATGTCAAACCAAACCTATCCAATTGACCCAAATCCTGGTCCAATTCAATTCTAAACTTCAATTTATCATTCCCAACACCAATCTAGACCAAATCCAAGTCCAATTTGATTGACATTTGGATCCAATTTCACTTTTGGCCTTAAAGCCCAATTTGGACCCATGACCCAAACCTAACCCAAACTCACCCAATTCAACTCCAATTAACCCCAAATCTTTTCTAAACCTTCCTTAACATCCCTACAAACAAAACATTAACATGATTTACCCAAAATTTAGACCCAAACCCCACTCAAATTCAACCCAAAGCCAAAAAGCCCAATTTTGACCTAAACCCAAACCTAACCTAAATAAGCCCAAACCCCAAAATCAAAACCCAACCAAAGCCAAAACCTCTTTTAAACACTCCCATAAACATTTCCCAACATTTATTTTACATCAATTTCAACCCTAGCCCAACATTGGCCCAAGTTAGCCCAATTTGACCTACATTGGCCCATTTACCAAAGAGGCCCAAATCCAACCCAATTCAAACCCAAACCACTTCAAACTCATTTCAAATCACTCATGACATATCCCTAAACCAAACCCAACAATTATTTGGCCCAAACTTGTACAAAATTCTCATCCATGAATTCATTCTTAAACTTAAAATCCCACTTACATGAAACCTTCCTAAAGCCCATCTCCACCAAAATCCAAAGGGCCAAAATCAATCCAAAACCCATATGACAATTGCTCTACACCATATTTTCAATTAAATCAATCCCTAAGTTTCAAAACTCATCATGAAGCCATTCCAAATTAAGCCCCATACAAATTCCCATCAAAATACCAAAATTTTCTTAAACCCTTTTTCATGAAATTGACTTAACTTTTCGCAAGCCAAAGATGAGCCATGAAACCATGCATGAGCCACATGGAAGCCATGAGAGCCTCTTTACATGTCACCATGCCATTTTAGGCAAAAGGAGGAGACTCTTTCCTTAATCTCCTAAAGTCATTGACCTTAACCATGATTCCCCTTAACCCAAATTTAATCCAAATATATTTGGATAAGGACTTCTCCATGTCAAACCAGCTGATTCCTTTGACTCCTCACAGCACCCAAAGCCACCTTGAAGGGTGAACCAAGCCCAAAGGGTGGACTTGACCAAATCAAGCCAAAATTAGTCCTCTCCCATTCCATTTTAAATCAAGCTTTTGACACATGGCATTTGCTAATTTCCTACACAAAACCCCAGCCCTGACCTCCCTGACCTTGAGGGTGACCTGACCCTGGCTGGCCAGCCACCACAGCCGCCGGAAACCACCAGGCCGAGAGCTCACATGTGAGCACAAACTTGGAATTCTCACCTGCTGAGCCGCCCCATCCCCGATGGCCATCTGCAGTCGTTCTTCCCTTGACCTAGCAGCTGATCCCAACCCTCGCCATCCTTGTGAGGCTCTCCAGCCACCTCTATTTAAACCCGACCCCCTCACGGCCATGGGAGAGAGTTGCAAAAACCTTGCCGAAACTCTGCCAAAATTGTTCCAAGCCCTACTCCATACTTAGAGCAGTTGAGCCCCAGTGTCAATTTGTCGTTCATTCCATACACGCGCGGACGGACGGCCAGGATCGCGCCGGATGAGGAGATGGAACGATAAAGCGGGCCTCCAGAGCGCTGAGTCGGATGGCGGCGTCGAATCAGAAAGCGCCACGCGGCACTTCGGAGATGTTAAGGTTGGCGCGGCGCCGACTCGGATAAATAGAAAAATAGGGATTTTCTGATTTATTTAATTCCCTAAACTTCAAAAATCCATAACTTTATGTAGAAAAATTAGAAAAATAAAATAAAAATACCCTCTTGCTCAGTGAACAGATGAGAATAATGTGGAAAAGAAATCATTTAATTTCATCAAGTATTTTATTTTTAATGATTTATTTACCCTCTGCATTGTTTTAATTCTCCATGCATATAAGAAATTCACCATGGCATGAGACCATAAGGCTTTTGAAGCCTCTGAATTTGGGAACATTCCCTGAATTTTCCAAAGTCAGAGGCCATCCCTATGAGAAGTTATTGATTTTTCAACTCTAGGTTGCTAGTTTGAGTATTTTAAATCCAATAATTAGCATGTTGTGAAATAAATTCTAGGAAAATTTGGTGATGTTTCTTATGACCAGAGGACCCTAGGAAAAATAGTTTTTGAATTAATTCATTTAAAATAACCCTAATTGGCTTAAACACCCAAAATAGGTCCCTAATTAATTAGAGCTAATCATACATCAAATTGACTTGAAATCAATTCTCTACTGACCTTTAGGATCAGAGAAACCCACCATAAAAATTTGAAGTCAATTGGGCTTGGTTAGCCCTACTAAATGGGTTGACTTTAATTTTAATTTGATTTTAATTTAATTTGTTTTAATTTTAGTTTTAATTATTAATTAAAATTATTATTTTAAATTTTTTTAATTAAGAATTAAATATTGTTAAAGTGACTCATTTAGGGATTTTTAAATTAAAGAATAAATGTCCTCTTAATAATATCCCTATTTTAAAGATCCAAAATTTAAATATATTCTTTCCAAAATTTAAATTATTTAATTAATTAAAGTTTCATTTTTGATATTTTTAAAGTGTTTAATGGGTTCCTACCCCTTAATTTCCCTAAGTTTCAATCATCCAAGAGAAATTTAAAATCAAATATTTTACCCCCCATTTTGATTAAACCTAGAGTTTTAATTAAGGGTTAAAATTTTTAATTACCTTTATGCCCTTTTTAAGCTTATTTATTTCATAACTCATTAAATTGAGCTCAAATGAATTTGAAATTTTATGTCACCTCACTCATATGTTAATTAAGACATTAGAGGAGAAAATGTGATTTTTCTGAATTTAATTTATTTATATAATTATTTTTAGTAGAAAATAGGGTTTTTTCAAAGAAAATTCAACAACATAACCAAGGTAAAGTTTCTGTCCTTAAGAAAATTATGGGGTATTCTTAATGATTATAGGACCACTTGGACCAATTTTTGTGATTTTTTGAGTTATATTTTATTTATTATAATTATTTTTAGTTTTACAGTGTTAATTAATTTTAAAATAAAATAAAAATTGAAAAATAGATTTTATATTTTTATTAAATCTCTCTGACCTCAAGGAGTCTGGAGAAATAAATTTTATAATTTTCTTATTTTTCATTGATTTATTAGATCTATTTTAGTGAAAAATGTTAAAAATTCATTTTTTAATATTAAAAATTACATTAAACCTTTAAAATTCAATATCTTATCCTAGGGACTTAGGAAAAATATTTGGTTTGTTCCTAAATGATTAGGAGTCAAAGTGTGACATTTTTATGATTTTTAATATTTTTCTGATTTTTATTATTTTTTAATTATAAAAATATTAAAATATGGTGAAAAATCAACTTTTTTAGAAAATTCCAATTTTAATTTTCCTGAACTCCCCTGATATCAGAGAAGCTCCAAAACCATTTTTGTGAATTGTTGAAAAGTATTTTTGGAGTTATGAATTTTTAAAGTTCCATTTTAGTTGTGTAACTTAATTAATCCATTTAGTGGGGTTAAACATTTCCAATGGATTCCAAATTTTTATGTGAGAACTCTCTGATCCTAAGGATCAGTGGAGAATTGTATTCAAGTCAATTTGATGTGTGGTGAACCCTAATTAATTCAAATTCAATTTTAGGGGTTTAGGCCAATTAAGATTATTATGAATGAATTAATTTAAAATATATTTTTCATAGGGTTCTCTGGTCCTAAGGAATATCACCAAATTTTCCTAAAATTTATTTCACAGCATGTTAATTATTGGAATTAAAATACCTAAAAAAGTGACATGAAATTGAAAATTCAATAACTTTTCATAGAAATGGCCTCTGACCTTGAAAAATTCAGGGAATGTTCCCAAGATCATAGGCTTCAAAAGCCCTATGGTCTCATGCCATGGTGAATTGTTTATGCAAATGAAGAATCAAAATACTGAAAATAGTAAATAAATTATTAAAAATAAAATACTCATCCAATTAACTTGATTTCTTTTCCACATTATTCTCCTCTGTTCACTGAGCAAGATGGTATTTTTATTTTATTTTTGTGATTTTTCTATGCAAAGATATGAATTTTTAAAGTTCAGGGCATTTAGATAATTCAAAAATACCCTAATTTCCTACTTATCCATGCGGCGCCGCGTCAACCTCGGCAGCTCCGAAGGCCCACGCGGCGCATTCCTATTCGAAGCTGCCATCCGACTCAGCGCTCTGGGGGCCCGCGGTTCACGTAACATTCCCTGGTCCGACGCAATCTGAACCGTCCGCTCAATACACGCGCGATCCAACGGCTCCCGGTCATCGTCTACAACTGGTGTGCACCCGTGACCGTCCACACTAAAACCCTAAGATCTCACTCGATTCTCAATGGATTTTCGTGTTCTTATGCTCTATGGATTCGTCTTGAAGAGACGAACACATCCATATGGTTTATAGGCTATGAAATTAACTTAAACAAAATGGAGAATCACTGGAAGCTCGGGAGGAAGAGTGAGTTCATACCTTTGCTATCTGAGAGTTGTGTCACCTTCGATTGGGTCCAGGCAAGCTCCGGATGAAGTCTCCGGCTCCGGGAATTGTCTAGGTGTGAAAGTGACCAAGCCCGATCACTAAGCTTGGAGGCTAGAAGCAATGGCTGGCCTGGTGAGGGGGCTTTTGCTGAGGAACTTCTCCTCTTGGTCTAGTGAAGGTGTAGGACCAATCAATTTGGAGATTGGCTCACTGTGGTGAAATGTCCTATTTTTTAGGTGGATTTTCAACTCAGAAATTGAGCTCACATAGGGGGTTTTAGGGCTGGATTTCAGTGGGGATCAAGTTCTCTATGTCTGGGGAGGAGTCTGGAATAATTTTGGCAGAGTTTCCTTAAGGTTTGGTTCAACTCTCTTGTTTGGCCGAGAGGTGGTGGTGTTTAAATAGGCATGGCTAGAGGGCTTCCCAGGGGCAATTGGAGGCTGGGATCAGCTGCTCAGGGGAGGAGAAGAACAGCTATGCTGTCCATTTGGGTTGAGACAAGTCAGCAAGGGAGATTGGAAAGTTTGGCTCACATGGAGCTTTCGGCCATGGCGTTTTCCTGCGACTGTGGTGACTGGCCGGCCAGGCATGGGTCACCATCTGACTCAGTGGGTCAGGGGTTGAATTTGGTGAAGTCAATTGTAGTTTGACATGTGTAAAAAGCTTGATTAAAATGGAATGGGGGGAGAGTGTATTTTGGGCTTGATTTTAGTCAACTCATGTATTTGGGTTTGGAGCACCCACCAAGGGACTGATTTGGGCTGAGGGAGGTCAGATGAGTCAGCTAGGAAAGGGTAGTGAAGTCACCATCCATGAATATTTGGATTAATCATGGATTAAGGTGAAGCATTAAAAGGGTTAAAACCTTTTTAAGGGGGTTTAAAAGAGGCTCCTCCTTTTGCAATTAATGGTATGATGATGTGTAAAGTGATTCCCATGGCTTCATGTGGCTTGTGCATGGCTTCAAAGCTTGCTCATGGCTTGGGAATGGCTTGGCTTACTTGCATGAGAAATGGATTTTGGGATTTTTTGGCATTTAGGGGTGATTTGGCATGAGGCTTGATTTGGAATTATTTGATGATGGAATTGGAACTTAGGGAATGACTTTGATTAAATGGATGGCAAATGAAAATGTCATATGGGCTTTAGGATAGATTTTGGGCTCTTTGAAATGGTTTTAGATGGGCTTTCAAAGTGATTTAGGGAAGTGGGCTTTTGGATTTTAGTATGGGCTTTTGGATGAAAATTTTTGTGAAGGACCATGTCAAATAAATGTTGCAATTGGTTTAGGGATGTTATGCTTTGGAATCAATTTGGTGTGATTTGGAGTAGAATTAGGATGAATTTGGGCTTTTTAGTTAAAGGGGCCAAAGTGGGCCAAAATGGGCTAACTTGGGTTAAGGATGGGCTAAAGTTGGATTTGATGTAAAATTAATATTGACAAATGTTCATGGGAGTGTCACAAAGAGTTTTCAACTTTGGTTGGGCTTTGATTTTGGGATTTGGGCCCATTTAGGTTAGGTTTGGGCTTAGGTCAATTTAAGAGGTTTTGGTTTTGGGTTAGGTTTGAGTGGTGTTTAGGTTCAAACTTGAAGCAAATCAAGTTATTGTTTTGTTTGTGGGGATGTTAGGAAGGTTTTAGAAAAGATTTGGGGCCAATTGGGGTTGAGTTGGGTTGGTTTGGGCTAGGTTTAGGTCATGGGCTAAAATTGGGCCTTAGGCTTCAAATTGAAATTGGGCTCAAATGTCAATCAAATTGAACTTAGATTTGGTCTAAATTGATATTGGGGATGTTGATTTGAAGTTTAGAATTGAATGGGACCAAAATTGAGGTTAATTGGGGTGGTTTGGTTTGACATTGGGTTCACTTAGGTTCAAAATGGGATAAATTGGGGGTTTTGATAAAAGTGGGTTAAATTGGAAAAATTGGCTCATGGTATAGTTTAACAAAATGAAATTGGCAATATTTGGGATTTTCTTGAATTTTCTGAGAATTTTTAGAATTTTTGGATTTTTTGGCTAAGAAGGGCATTTTGGGTATTTAGAGGGTATTGGGGTGTACTTTTGGAATTTTTTGTATTTTTGGCTATGGATGATCAATTTGAGTGGGGGTCAATGTTTAGGATTGATTTTGAGAAATTTTGGGTAATTTAGGTGATTTTGTAAATTTTGGGTAGTTTCAAAGGCTTTTGGTAGGTTTAGTAGGTGTAGGACCCCGAGGGTCAAAAATTAAAATTTTGGGAAAATGAAGATTGATCAAATTTGAGTAGGATGGAATCATTTTGGTTGAGCCATGAAGCCATATTAAGCTCATATAAGCCATGAGAGGACTCATTTGAGGCATTCACTATGTTGTTCCTAACCCTCTTAGCCAGGGCTTAGGGGTTAAGGACCATCCATATGAATTATCTACATGAGTCAGGAAGTCAAGTTGGATGAGTGTGGTTTTAGGACTTGGAATGTGTGTGATAGTGTAGCGTATGTGCAAGTCAACCCTCACAAGACCAGGCCACCCAGGGTATTCCTAAAGCCAAAAAGTCCTATAGGGAACTCATCCTTTAAACCTCCACATTTGATTTCACCCCTCTAGGTGATTAGGGGTCTACAATCAAGCTTGTGGGGTTTGCAGGGAGTTAAGAAGTGTTTGAATTTCTAAGTGGTGGGTTTCATTTCTAGTCCTCTAAGATTAGTCAAAAGGAAAAGCCTAAGGCTAGATCCTAAGTACTAAGGAGTGAGAAAAGAAGAGACCTCATCAAAAATGAGGTCAACAGGGATCATAAGGCAAAAGTCCTACATATCCTTTGTTTTGCATACGTAATACAACAAACAATACATTAACAATAAAACAAATAAAATTAAAAATATATTCAACACAACAAAACATTTTCACAAACACCTTATTTTTCACACAAACAATTTTTTTAACAACACTTTTTCATACAAAAAAAAACTTTTCACATAAACACAATTTTACGACACTAAAGTTTTCAAATTCTAAGCCTAATTACTTCAACTAAAATTCTCCTAAAATTCTTACCGAAGCTTCCCCAGCAACGGCACCAAAAACTTGATGCGACTTTTTTTATATGCAATGATTTATGAACAATATATATATATATATATATAATTTTTATAAATTCACAATGATCCAACAAAAGTTTGCATATCGTATTAAGAAATACAAGGCTCTAAAGGAGTCCCATTTATCAATCCCACAGGGAAGCGAGGTAAGAGGTTCTTAGTCAAATTCTAGTCCACTACTAACAGCCTTAGTTTGGAAGGGTGATATAAGTGGTTTTTCTAACAACTATTCCTAAATGCAGATGATTATATGTAAGAATAATAACTACTCTCTAATGCAAATATTAATACTAAAGATTACCCTTTTTGGGGAAATTGGTTTGGTGAATTTTGAGATAATAAAATCTACTATTTTTATGTAATGAATTGGATAAAGTTTAGGAATGAGATGCATTAAATATTATATGTTCCAAATAGGAGCAAAAATGTTTCTTTACCCTCAAAAGAGTACCCCCTCTTCCAAGCATGTGAAGAACATTGACATATCCTTAGTTCAGTCACTAAATCTAAGGCTAGGCTGGGAGGATACCGACTATCACTACGGAGCTCTCACTCACCCTTCACCTGAAGGCTAACGTTTGACTTTAGTTACCAATCTTAGGACCAAATTGGAGATCTTAGCCTGTCACCCTAAAACCTCCAATTCGACGCCCATGAAACCATATTTCCCTATTTATTTGCACTCAATCCTCATGAACTACGCAATTCATTCACGGGCATTGAATGTGGTTCCATTTTGTTGAGAATTACAATGCCCTTTTGGGACAATGCAATTACAACGAATTTTAACAATACAACAGACCCTCTTTGTAATGTAACGAAGTGCAAGTAAAAACCATCATCTTTATAATTAAAGCATCTTTTTGCAAGCATCCCAATATTCTAAACATGAATTATATTCATTGTAAAAGAAAAGTAGAGTGAAACAATGACATAAACTTCTTATGCCACTATTTTCAAACAAGAAGAAAGAGTAAGAGAAAGACATCACAAAGAACAAAGAAAACACAATGGAAAACTTCATTTCAAAGCAAATCCACAAAATAAGTGTTTACAAAATCATAATATAATGAAGAACACAATACTTAACTTTTTTCCCTTGAAAGAAGGATGAAAATCTCTCCTACAAAGTCTTTCGCCGATCCATGCAATGCTAGAACATTCCCTTACAAATTCTCTCAAAATCCCCTCACTAATCTCTCCAAAAAGGTAGAAATCTACATTTTTACTCCTATTCTAAGATCTCTAAGCATTCTCCAAGTTTTCCCTAAAATCTACCTCATTTTTTGGCTTCAAATTCGGTTTAAAATAGTGTAGGGACAAATTTCCCAAAGAGGTGCATGAAGAAACCTTCCAAAAAGCGTCCAGATTCGATGTATATCGCCAAAAACCACCCAATATAGTATCTCAACTGTCTGAAGCACCGCCGGCACTGAATAGGCATTGTCGGTGCCCTATTTTGGTGGTCTCGGGTTTCTGGCACCGGTTTGGGTGCCTCCGGCGCCCATCCTGCGCAGCTTCACTATTTTGCTCCTTTTGGCTCCATTTTAGCTCTGATTCGCCCTGTTTCAGTTGTGTTGCATTCCTAATAGATAGCACTACAAAATAAGTATAAAAATAACATTTCATTAAAGTATAATCTCATTCAAAAGTATGCAAGAAGTGTAAAAGAGATTAAACATAGAAAGACTTATCAAAATGTGTCAAGCCAAAATTTGTTTTCTTGCTCGTTTTTGCTCCAAATTGCATCATTTTTGCTTCCTTTTGCTCTAATCACCATTTCTTGTACCTAAAACTAAAAAACATACAAAATAACTTCCTTTAAAATGTAATATCATCAAAAATGAGTAAAATCATATAGCAAAAACTGTATATATTTTTGGTGCATCAGTAACAAGGATATCCATTCAGAAAATAAAAGTATTTATGCCTAGCCAGTATATCCAACATCTGATCTTGAAAAGGAAGTGGAAAATGATCTTTCATGGTGTCAAGGTTTAATTTTCTATAATCAATGCATATCCGCCAACCTGTAACTTGTCTTACTGTTATTATTTCATTCTTTTCATTAACAGTCATAGTAACTCCTCCTTTCTTAGGGACACAGTGAATATGACTAACGCATGCACTATCTAAAATAGGGTAATAATTTCAGCATCTAACCACTTTAAAATTTCTTTCTTAACAAATTCTTTCATGGTAGGATTTAATCTCCTTTGAGGATCAGCCCGAGGTTTGCAGTTATCCTTCATAAGGATTCTATGCATACAATTTGAATGACTGATTCCTTTAATATCAGTTATTTTCCATCCAAAGGCTTTCGTATATTTCTTTAAAAATTCAAGCAAACTCTCTTCTTCTCTTTAAGTAAATGAGAGGAAATTATAACTGACAAAGTTGAGGAATTACATAGAAAGACATACTTTAAATGATTATGAAGCATCTTTAAATCAAGTTCAGGAGGTTTTTCAATTGATGGACCAAAAAATTCAACTTTTCAGTCATGTCCAACATTTCAAAATTTTCATGAACATAATTTAAATCTTCCTCATGAAAATCTTCAGAATTTTGTAATTCCTCTTCTTGCTTGTGTTTCAATTCTTTACTTTCATATTTTACTTCATAAGTTGATTTGAAATGACATTCACTCAAATACTTGATAACATTCATCCTACAACATTCATCATCTTTACCTCTTGCAGGATTTTCATTGACTTTGAAATATTGAATGTAACAGTTTGATCATTAACTCGCATTGTGAATTCTACTTTTTGTACATCTATCATTGCTCTGCCTGTGGCTAGGAAAGGTTTCCCTAATATTATGGGTATCTCTTTTTCTTCCTCAATATCCAACACAATGAAATCAACAAGAAAAATAAATTGATCCACTTTTACCAAAACATCCTCTATAACTCCTTTAGGATATGTGATCGAACGATCAGCTAATTGCAAAGTTACAGTGCTAGGAGTTATTTCTCCTAATCCCAGTCTTTTGAATATTGATAACGACATAAGGTTAATGCTTGCACCCAAATCTCATAATGCTTTTCCAAAAACACTGTCTCCGATTGCGCATGAAATTATGAAACTTCCAGAATCTTTAAGTTTTTCAGGAAGCTTTTTCCAATTATGGCACTGCACTCTTCACTAAGGGCAACAACTTCATTATCTTCAAGCTTTCTCTTTTTGTTGAGAATATCCTTCATAAATTTCACATAGCTTGGCATTTGTTATAAGGCTTCATCAAATGGAATGTTGATTGTAAGCTTCTTAAATATCTCCAAGAATTTTGAAAATTATTTATCCAACTTTTGTTGTCGAAGTCTCTAAGGAAATGGAGGTGGTGGCTTTTCTAAATCAACTTTAGGTGGAGAAATTGGTTTTTCCAAACCTTTCGGAGCGTCCTCTTTTGGTTTTTCAATTTCTTCTTTCTCTACTTCACTCTTTTTTAAACTCTACTTTCCAACGCTCTTCCATTTCTCAATTGATTAGCTTGTACTCTCTCTTTAGTCTTGTCTCTTGGATTTACTTCAGTATTACTATGAAGCGTTCCTTGGGATCTATTACTTAATGAATTGGCAATCTGTTTTAATTGATTCTCAATATTTCTGATTGTAGCTCCTTGACTTGGTAATTGATTTCCTATTTGTAACACCACTTCTTCAATAGTCAACTTCTTCTCTTTAAATTATAAAGTATTGTTAAAACCTGGAGGATAAGTTGGTCTATAATTATTATTCCCTTGTTTGTTTCAGTTTCCCAATGGGTTTACTTGGTTATTCTTCCCCCGTTGTTGATTACTACCACTCTAATTATTGGTATTCTAGTTAAAGTCTGGATGGTTTTTCCAACCTGGGTTATAATAATTGGTATATGGGTTATTAGGCTTACTTATAACATTCAAGGTTTCTGGTAAAGTTTGAGAATCAACCATTTGGCCTAATGAATTTTCTTCAATCATGGAAGTTAGCTGAGAAAAATTCATCCTAAATTGGTCTATCTTCCTTGAAATTGCAGCAACTTGACTTGTTAACATCGCAAATGCATCATTTTCATGAATGTTGGCTACCTTTTTAGGATTTAACCTTTTAGAATGCCATTGAAAATTATTAGTAGTCATTTCTTCAATTAAAGTATAAGCATCAACAAACTGTTTAGACATCAATGAACCTCCAGCAGTGGCATCGATAATAGATTTAAGAGATCTAACTAATCCATTATAAAAGGTCTGAATTATTATCCAATCTGGTATCAAATTATGTGAACACTTTCTTAAGAGGTCTTTAAAATGCTCTCATGCTTCATATATAGATTCCACTTTAAACTGACAAAAAGATGTGATATCATTTCTAAGTTTCGTAGCCTTCGATGGTGGAAAATATTTAGCAAGAAATATTTGTGTTAAATCACCCCAAGTTCTGATAGATGCAGGTGCTAACGAATTCAACCAAATCTTAGCTTTATCCCTCAGTGAAAAAAGAAAATGTCTAAGTCTAATAACATCATCCAAAACTCCATCGTATTTAAAATTAGTGCACAATTCTAGAAATTTGGCAAGATGTAAATTAGGATCTTCAGTTGGTGCTCCCCAAAACTGATTATTAGATATCATCTGGATAATTGCAGGTTTAAGTTCAAATGAATGAGCAGCTACAGCAGGGTGTTGAATACTACCATGAAGTTCATCCACTGTAGGGTTAACATAATCTCTTAAAGATCTAAATTCTTGATGGATTTCAACATTTTGATGATCTTGATTTGTCATATCTTGAATATTTTTATCTTTTTCTGAATTCTTAATTTTTTTTAATTTTTCTGATATTTCTTTCTAATTCATAATCGTAAGGCACAAGTCCCTCAGAACCTGAACTACGCATACAAAATTATCAAAATAAAATAGAACACACTGACAAAAACATTGAAGAGTAAAAAATTAAATTTTCTTGAATTTTGTTTAAATAAAATTTTATTTAATTTATCCGGCAATGGTGCAAAAAACTTAATCCCATAGGTTTTAGATATGAAATTATACTTTAATTATTTATAATATAGGATACTACACAAGTAGACATATCATTTATCAAGTAATATGAGACTTTTTTTATTAAGGTCCGAGATTTCGAACCCACAGGGAAATGTTTAAAATTTTAAAGAAATAAGAAAAACAACTTTTTACTTTTTAAAATGATTTTGCAAAGTATGTTTTAAGATATAAAGTTTTTCAAATATGTTTTTGATATTTTCTCAATAAAAAATAAAGCAAACAACTAAAATTAACACAACTATAAAATAGTATGAAAGCAAATGAGAATAAAATATATTTTTCCTCTTTCAATGAATCATTAATAATTATGGAATTTTATTGTGGAAGTATCTAAAACGTGTTGTGCCAAATTGAAGCAATTATATTCTTTATCCTTACTTGGGTCTATAAAGAACATTGGCTAATTTGATGATTTGAAATCTTATAAATGGGTTAGGCAGGGAAGATACTAGCTCTCACTTTAGAGTTCCCTCGATTTCCTCCAACAGGGGGCATCTCATAACAAAATTTTTCACATCAAAACAAATTATGGGGCTTTAGCCTGTCACTCTAAAGTCCTCTAATTTTACTCCCCATTATAAGCATATCTTCCTATTTATTTGCACCTAACCATATGGACTACAATTCTCATCCATACAATTGCATGTGATTCTTTCCAATTGTTGATTGAGACAATACCGCAATGGATCTTACATAATCTCTCAACAAATTTTAACATCTTAATTGGCCAAATCAAGAAGTAAATGAAGTGCGAGGTAGTGAATCATCACAACTTCTTCCAACATTGAAATCCTATACTTCATACAACTTCCTTCCATAATTTAATTACTTCATCATTTAAAAGGAAAAAGATAAATAAAACTACTCTGAATCCATGGAGAAAACGCAATCACAACTTGATTTGAAAGTAGAAATCATAGTAAAAACACAACAAGTCTTACTTTAAAACCAAATTCAAAACAAACTTATACACTTATATTAAAATCCTCTCCACAAGACTCTTGAAGTTCCTTCACTTTCCCTTTACAAGACACAATAGAGGTTGGCGCCCAACTTTGTTGACTCCAAATCTCTATTCTACTCATAATAAAAACTAGATACAATTGATAATAAAAGTGATGAAGTTGAAAGATGTGATCTCTCTAACATAAACTTGACTCTTAACACTAATCACACCATCCAACAACAACCATTTTTCTGATCTTCTAGTCTTCTTTTTAAAATTTTCCAAAATTTGTCTTAGTGTCTCTTTAAAATGTGTCCAGATTCAATGTATCCATCAAGAATGCATCCATCCATTCAAATTTTAAATTAGATTTGGCACTGATGGGAAGTTAGTGAAGTTTAAACCAAAAATGCTTCAAAAACCCCTTCAAATTTGTGCTAAAATCAAATAAAATTCGTCACTTTAAATGTGGCGCCTATGCGCCAACCATCCGACGCATAGATGATAGTGGCCAAATTTGCACATCTTCAATTTTTGCTCCAAATTTGATTCTTTATTGCTCCTTTCATCATAATCACTCATTTTAATCATACTTGCAAGAAAAATACAAAAATACCTTTCATTAAAGTGCAATATCATCAAAAATAGGTATAAAAATGTATTTAAAAACACTATATATTTTAGGTATATCAATGCTGATGATGATGAAGAAGGTGATGATGAGCAGCGTGTAGTCTGTTGTTCTCTTTCTTTAGATATGTTTGTTTATGTGGACTTTCTTATGTTATTATGTAGTTATATTTATATTGAACTGTGATGTTTGTGTTTTGGCTTTTGTATTAAACTGTTTTTTTGAACCTGCTAGTTTTATTGGCATACTGTTTAACTTTGGCTCCAATTCATATGCTAGAGTGGTATTTCACTTTATGTTTTTATTGTTATAAATGCTAATCTTATATGTGTTACTACCCAGCATTTGTCTTTTGTACTCGTACTTGTACTACTCACCTGTTTAATTTTTAAAATTTTGTCTCTTTCTTCATGCTTTATGAAATTTCCTGCTTTAAATTAATTAAAAATTGAAGTTTGAGGGAAGGGATTACAAAATTTTGTAAGAACTAAACTTTATTTGTTCTCTTCAACTATAATTTTAAAATTATTTTAGTATAACATGTGGTTTGTTGGGTTAGCATTAGATAACTATATTTTTGATTTTATAAATGTTATAGAAAAACTTAGTAAAAAGTTTTAATAATAAGGGTTAGTTCTGAAATTAAGATATTTGGTATAAAGGAGAAGGTTGTGCTTTTACTATTTAAAGTAAAGAAATTTGTATTTTTGGAAATATTAAGGATCTTAGATTTACACTTGAAAAGAAAGAATTGAGACTTTATGAGACACATTTTTTAGAAGCTAATACATTTAGTTAAAGAAAGGAAATGTGGAATGTTTTAACTTTAAAAAGACATAGTAGAGTTCAAAACCATTAAAGGCTATTCAGATATAGTAATTCTCACATGACATGAAATGAAAAGAAAGGATTGAAAAATTTCCTAGAAGAAAAGAAAAGAAAAATCAAAAGAAAAAGAACGAAAATGAAAAAAATATATGCGAGAACAAGCTTGAGGAGATACCTAATAAAAAATTGGCTCTACTTGTATCAACATAGAGAAAAGAACTTCATTACATTTCTAAACTTAAAATTAAAGTATTAGCACCCTTACTAGTAAAGGGTTCATGAACTTCTTTTTCTGGTAGTTATTCTAAGTACCCTTTGGATGACAAATTGCAGTAACTCTTGAAATAAATAGAAAATCAAAACTCTTAGGCTTGACTATTAGATATTCTTATATTTTAGTATTAATCTGAGTTAATAAAAATTCTTCCAAAGTTTCACTATCACATTTATAAGACAAAAACTATAGAAATTTTTAAGTTAAACTCACTATCAAAAGTTATAAATTTTTACATAGTAAGAGAGTTACTTGAGGACAAGTAACGTTAAGTTTAGGGGAATTGATCCACCTAAAAATAACCTAAATTTTAGTGCATATTTTATAAGTCTTTTATGTATATTTTTGATGATATTGCACTTTAAAGGAATGTATTTTGTATGCTTTAGGTTTCAAGTACTTGAAATGAACATTTAGTGAAAATGAAGGAAAAATGGAGCAAAAATAGGCAAATATAGGTGGAGCTATAGAGCCATACTCGAGCCAGATGGGTGTTATAGCGCCCCAGACTAACACTATAATGCCAAAAACTACCTATCTATAAAATCCATTGAATTTGGCCAAATTTTGGAGGGATGTTTAAATCATCCCTTGGTTATTTTCTGTTCTCTATTAAATGAGAAAGATTTGACCGAATTTAGAGATCTTTTGGAGCCTCAAAACTTCAATTGGACGACAATAGTAAATTAGAGTTTTCTTATTTTGTAATTAAGTGCGAGTGTGAGTGTGTTTTAGTGTGTTAAACTTCGGAGATTTCTTAAAAGAAACTCCAAAAGTTTGCTTGGGGAGAAGGCATAATTTACTTTATATTTGTGTTTAAGTTTTTGTTGTAAGATTTGAATTTCAAAGCAAATGTTTTGTTTTTGTTTAATCTCCATGAATTTTGAGTAGTTCCATTTCTTTCTCCTTGCATATGGGATTTAATCTTATGGGATGAGAAAGATTCAGAGACTTCTTTTTACTCTTAAAAATTGTGATGATATTTTCCCTGAAACTTCATTTACTTTACAAATTGACTACTTGTGAGGTTAAAATCCATTCAGAAACATAAAGACCTGGGAGGGCTATGATTTCACCAAACTAGTGAATATCACACTTCATTCTAGGTAGATTCATGGAGATCACCTAAGGGGGAGTGCAAATAAAGAGGGAGATAAGTTTTGATGGGCATATAATTGGTTAGTTCTAGAGTGACAGACTAGATTCTTATTAATTTGGCTTAAGGTTTAGTACCCTGACGTTGAGATTCGACTATCATAGTAGCATAAGCTTAGGGGCATCTAGAGTTGAGGGGCTAGATAGTTCTGATACAGAATCGAGATGCAAATGAATTGGGCTTAAGTTAGCCAATGTTCTTTGCTAGCACCGGGAGGGGGTATATAATAAGGTATGCTTCTATTTTTCACATTACATCAATTTTGTCTTAAGTTACTTGAATCCTACATAGGTTAAAATCTTTCAAGGGAAAAGATTTTCTATAATATCCAAACTCGTTGTTATATTTTATTAAACTGTTAGACTTAGTTGTTATTTTCTTTTTGACTTTTATTAGTAATTTTTAGTAAGCATATCATTACAGGCCTATTATTTGTTTAATTTGCAATTTAAATAGAAATTATGTAAGTTGATTTTAAGAGTTACCGCTTTCCCCGTGGGATCGATACTGAGGTTTTTAAGAAAAATCCTATATTACTTAAAACGATAAGTATACTTGCTTAGCACCCGTAATGTGAAAATTTATTATATAATTCATAAATCATTATATTTATTTGCACTAGCCGCTAAATATATTTAAGACATTTTTTTGGCAAAATTTTTGAGATTAAAAATACACGTAATTGTGCGTCAGGTCATCATGCGATCCCCCCTTCTTCCACCTGTGAGACAACTAGCCGAAGAAAACAAGGAACAAAAGGAGCGAACAAGGATCCTTTTCGTCTGTAGTGAATCGTTGATTCCTTAGGTCGCGAAAATAGGAGGCTCAACCTTTAACAGGAGGCAGGATAGCGGGAGACCAAACAGAAGGCTGTAGAAGCTTTTAGTGAAAGGAATTAAATAAGTAAACAATTTATTTGTTGCCAAACATGAGAAACCCCCGCCTAAACAATGGACGGGGCTCCTAATCCTCAACAAATCTCCTGCTTTGAGACCTGTACACTGGCTGCATCATCCACTGGTTGCATTGTCCTTTTCCTCTATCGCGATATCCTTCTCCTCTGCAACTCAAAGCTACTATCTTCATGCTAGAAGACCAACTGAGTTGAACACAATTTCAGTTTCTCAAGTGTAACACTCTTAGTCAACAGATCAGCAGATTCTTCGCTACCACAAATTTCTCAAGCATCAACTATCTGTCATCTAAAAATAATCGAATGAAGTGATACCTGATCTGAATGTGTTTAGTCCTGGATTGAAATGTCGGGTTCTTGCCAAGGAATATGACGCTCTGACTATCACTGTAGAGAGTGTTCTTTTGATTCTTCTTACCCAATTCCTCCAAGAAACTTTGTAGTCATATCATCTTTTTTGCAGCCCTTGACACTGCAATGTACTCAGTTTCTATAGTTTACAGAGAAATTGTCTTATGTAGATTAGAGCCTATGATACTGTTGTGCCACCAAGTGTATAAACATAACCTGTAGTACTCCTTCTGCTATCAATGTCTCCAGCTAGATCATCATCAACGTAGCCTAGTATCTCTAAAATCATTCCTGAGAAACATAAGCAGGAATCTGAAAAGCCTTTTTGGTATATCAAGATCCACTTCACTGCTTCCCAACGTTTCTTTTTGGGTTAATCATGTATCTGCTCACAACTCTCACTACATGGGCAATATCCGGTCTTGTACAAACCATTCCATACATAAGTGAACCAATAGTTGAAGCGTAAGAAACCTTACTCATGTGGTCTCTTTCCACCTCTGACTTGAGTGACTGATTCTTGTGGATGTCAACCCTTCATTATATAATTTCTTCAAGGTTTTTTCTTTATGGCATAGATTTGTGCTTTATGTTACTTTTTTTGATATGCCAAACCTTAATTGTGGATGTTGACCCTTCACTGTCGACCCTTCTATAATTATTATTAAAGAAACAAATTATCTGAAAACATATTTGACTTTTCTATAGTTTCTGTGCCAGAGGTCCTCATCTCCCTAGTGAATTACTCCTGCTAAGATATTAAACAGTTTTTCTTTAACTATGTGATAAATTTGAGATTGTTTAATTTTTCTTTTATTTTACCAAATGCAGTATGGAATTTTGTTCAGCTAATTGGTTCAGATGATGCAAAAGATATAAGTGGATTGCTTGCTGATTTTTTATTTCAAGGGTTTGTTTCTATCTATTTGATTAATATTTAATTGAGTGAGTTCTTCATTGAAGTTGACCTAGTCACTGCTGCTCTTAATTTGAAAAATAATTATTTATTGGCAAGTAGGCTCGGCAACTCAAAGCAAGAGAGCAGCAGCAACAACTGAAGATGCTAGAATTTCAGTTCATGTAGGTTCTCGTTCAAGAGAGAGGACTAAGGAATTCAGCTTTTGTTTTTTTTTTTTTATTTTGTAGTTGCTATGATTTTTCCTTCTTATACGGATGGTATGTAAAAATGATCATAATTTATTAGAATTAAATGAAAATATGACACTAAATAGGACACAACGGAGAAAAAGAATTCATGTAGCCGACCCCACTTAGTGGGTCAAAAGTTTTGTTATTGTTGTTGTTGTTGTTGTTGTTGTTGTATATGGATTGTTATGTATGTAATGATCTTGTAATGATAAAGGATGTTTTTTGCACCGTTAATGTACTTTTGGAGCTTATGAACAGTATCTGGATAAATTTGTGTTGTTTCCATTCAATAATTTGTTGAAGTGTGATCAGCTCAGGTAGATTTTTTGAGCTTCGTAGTTGGTTTTATTAAGGAAGTGAAGCGTGACAAATCTCATGACTTCCCTGAGTTTCTCTCGGTGTTTTTGAAGTTGACTTTCTTTCGCCACAACAATACGAGTCAATTTTGTTACAATCAAAATCTTTCCCTCTTAAAAACGTATAGAAAATAATATAGGTCTTCAACTACTTCTACTTGATAGCCATAGTTTAGTCTGCAATCTATTGTAAATCTTGAACCAATTTTTATCGTCAAATGCTTTGTTTGGTGGCGCTGACTGCACAGTTGGCCTGGATGAAATGGTAGTTCTCATAGAGATAGACAAGTTGCTTTCTAAGTATTGTCATGTGCAAGATAATATTTATCATTTCCAAACTTATACAACTAAACTTTTATAGAACCTTTAATTCTTTGATGCACAAATTTGGAAAGCAAAGAAATTTAACTTTTAAAAAGAAAAGTACACCTTTTAATGCATAAGAAAGGTGGCATGCATGTAAAAATTGAAGTTTAGATTTCAGATTTTTAAGTACATAGGAATTGAGAGGTTGTATGTGAAGCTTTCATATTTAACTAGAACACAAAGACACTCTACTACACTTCCATAGTAACAATTATCGTTTACATTAAGCTAGTAAAATAATAATTACGACCAAAATGAGAACTTTCACCGCTAAGGATGTGAGTGACGATAAAGACAAACTGATCTAAATGAAATTATGCCAAAAAACAGATATTTTTGTTCTATTAAGGAAATTTACTTTAAGGGCTCGAGTCTGCACAATTTTCTAAGCTAGGGATGATCATAATGCTGTAAACATTGTCATCTGTATTAACATTTCAGTGATAATAGTTAATATCACAATGCAAGATAATATAAATACATCAAGTTAAACAATTGTAATGCTACGGTCCAAAAAAATAGAGCTGGTTAGTTTTCCTTAAAGAACATACGACTAGATTAAATTGTTGTGATGACAAAGATTTTGGCAGAACTCATCTTAAAAAGAAACAAACTGAAAAAATTACTAATCCCGCTCACCCTATTTTAACCAAAAACAAACATCTCCTTTCCAGTCCTTGAACTTAAAAAGAAGCAGAAAGAAACATACATGCTCAGTTTTTGCAGGTATACATTGCTTAAATTTGCTCATATTTCTCCTCTTGATCATAATATGGATGGACTAATCTTACAACATAAGAGGTAGCTCAGGGCATTCAAGTCTGTCAAACAAAAAAGGTACATCAGACCACATAAACCAAATAAAATCTGAACCAATTATTAACAAAGGCATATACATTAGACCACATAAACCACGTCACAAAAGTTTCTGAAAATACTATTAAACAATAAAGAACATGATTCACATGCTTACAAAAACATTCATTTACATTAATCGCTCATAAAATATTCATTTTTGATACAAACATTCTGAATACGCAGGATAACTAGAAAAATTACATACTTAGGATAACATAAAGACAACAAAAGACTTACAATACAGTTTCACTTTGGATTAAATCGTTTGTACTTCTTAAAACACCAAAAGAATACCAAAGACAACAAATAACAATGCAATTATAACTTTCATAAGGAACTTTAAATCCTCATAATTTCTGTTCTTCATCTCCTCCGTCGATTCTCTTTCAAAATTTTCTCGATCAAACTCATCAACAATCATTTCATTGACCCATTTAAAATATTTACAGTCATGAACTGAAAGTTTTTTGGACGTCTATAAAATCTTCTTCCACGTGTTTGTCTTTTATGGCCGGTAAACACCACACATTGTCGATCACAGTAACAATAAGTTTTATGTAGTCCTATACCTTCTCGAGCTTGAAGTTTTACTTGAATTCATCTTCTGCAACAAAGCTATAATAAGGTTATGATTAGCCACCATAGATTTCATTTAAAGTGATATGAACTTATCTAAATTGCTTTCAAGGAGTCCGAATAAATTTTGACTTTTGCTGCTTCAAATTTATAAGAGATCACTTATTGTAAAATCCCAATCAAATTTTAGCCATGTGGACCATATTTAATCAGCAACAAAGCATAAAAAAGTTCGGGTCGGTTAGCACATAATGCTTGAGAAATAGGTTTTTACTGTGGTTATAAATGTAAGAAGGTTTAGGTTTTAGATATGTAAATATATAGGAATTGGGTGATACATATGTAAATGCCCAATCTATTTTATGATATTTTTAGTTCAAACTTCAAACATCAAATTACACAAACATCCACTAAAATAGATAATTATTTTCCTCTCAGCAAACTACTGATACTCATAGAAGCAGTTTCTTACATTTTTCCATCTATTGCAGTTGATAGGAATCCTCTGCACCTAAATACAGTACAAAATCACACAATAATCAAAATTCATCATATCTGATCAATTAAACTTGTTTTTTTCTTGCACAGTTGGAGCTTTACATGATTACATTCATGACATATTGTCACAGCTTACAAACTAAGGCAGGAGTAAATCATCCCAATGTCCAAGTAAAAAATATGCATATGGAGGCTTCCCTGTGAAAAAGCTGGCAGCCCTACCTATACAATTTAGAAAAGGAAGTCAAGAACCCTCAAGCAGAGGGCTCGAACAGGCAGGATAAGCTCGAGACGAGACGAAGATTGAGAAATTAGGTTAGGTTGGTAATATAGTAAATAGCAAAATTTAAATATTGAATAGGTAAATAGGCATATTTCAAGTGTTACACAGGTAAAAACATCAATATTTTTGTGCCAAATACGGCCCAGAAGCCTCAATCTCTACTATTTTCCTCTCTTTAGCCTTTTCCTCTGCTTATCTGGTTCATTCCGTCTGCAGTCTTCGGCCTCCGAAGACGGTTCTTGCAATTCTGCATTCCAGTTGAATTGGAATTATATTACAGGCGCGAATCGACCTTTGATCTCTCTCTCTCTCTCGTGCTTTCCCCTTGGAATTTTCTCCAATCTTTCTCCTTCTAATCATGAATCCGTATTCTTATCTCTTTTCAGTTCGATTTGACAGATGCTCTGCTCATTAACGTTAAACTTTCCGGAAGCTTACTCCTTCCTGCTATAAACCCTCAAATCGGCCATGCTAAGTAGGAACAATGTATAACCCTCAATCGGAGAATTCCCAGGCTGAGTCGAAATAGAGAGAGGATATGGAGAAGTACGAGTTGGTGAAGGACCTCGGCTTTGGTAACTTCGGAGTGGCGAGGCTGATGCGGAACAAAGAGACGAAGGAGCTTGTCGCTATGAAGTATATCCCAAGAGGCAAGAAGGTATGGATGCGAAAATGAAACCTTAATTTAGTTTTTTTTTTCCCTTCAATGTAGGATTCTAATGCGAAATTTTTATTCTTCTATGTTTTCTCCCAGATTGACGAGAATGTGGCGAGGGAGATCATCAACCACCGTTCTCTCCGGCACCCCAACATCATCCGTTTCAAGGAGGTAGAATCGATATTTCAGCGGCTAATTACGTCTTCTTTGTTTGGATTGGAGGAAAGGGAAGGAAATTAAATGAAAATTAAACAATTTGTTGATTGATTATTAATTCTGCGGCAGATGACATCAGCTTTTCAACATTTGTTTTTCATTTCCTCACACCAAGCATTCTCGGCATTCAAACTAGCCTGTGGTTTTTGTTGGGTGGTGCTCCAGTGTCTCTACGTTTTCTAAAATTGTGTAGATTTTTGTTGTTTGGTAGGTTGCGCTGACACCTACGCATCTTGTAATAATAATGGAGTACGCTGCCGGCGGCGAACTCTTCGAGAGGATCTGCAACGCCGGAAGATTCAGCGAAGATGAAGTACTTTCTGCACTATTTACCTCCAAATTCCCCAAAGAAAAGCTCCTACTTTTAAGTTTTATCTATCTATTTATTCACTTTAGAAGAACCACAAAATAAAGACAGGAGTAGATTATGGTTAACAAATTAAAAATGAAAACAAAATGATGTATCTAAGAAAACATGGAATAGAAGATTTTCACAACTATTTGCAAAAAATAATGTTATTGTAAAATTGATCCGAAATCATATGGCTAGAATTAGTAATGTTGTTGATTCGTTCATTATTTCTATTTAACTGTGCAGGCTAGATATTTTTTCCAACAACTCATATCTGGCGTCAGCTATTGCCACTTCATGGTAAATTGTCCACTTAAAAGGCTGATTTTTTGTTATAATTTTTTTATTTTGATTAAAATGTTAGTTGGTTTTTCTTAGCAAATATGCCACCGTGATCTAAAGTTGGAGAACACTCTTTTGGATGGAAAACCTGCGCCGCGGCTCAAAATCTGCGACTTTGGGTACTCTAAGGTTTAATTTTTATTCTAAAATTTAGATTTATTTACTGGAATTTTCATCAATTTGATGTCAACTTTTTTTAAATTTGACCAATATTTTCTTTGAGCAGTCGTTGCTGCATCACTCAAGGCCGAAGTCAACGGTTGGCACACCGGCATACATTGCACCAGAGCTTTTCTCTCGCCGAGAGTATGATGGGAAGGTGAGTAAAATTCTTTTTCCTTCTTTTGGTAATTTTGAATTGGGACATTTGAACTCCACTTAATCAAAATGAAATTCTGGTTTTTGGATCTTAAGGGCTGGCACGTGGGTTTTGCCCATGGATTTGTGGCATGAGTATCAGTTCTAGTCTTCATTGCTGTTATGATGGTTGATTGTCTAATTCCTTTGTTACGGAACCAATCTGGTATTTTTGCTAGATCCTTTTCTTGTTTGTTTTTTATCCTTTGCAACCTCCTTAGAAAAGTGAATTCCTTTACTGAGTTTGGCAAGATGGTGATTGATGTGGTGAAAAAAAATCTTTCTTTTACTAATATTTATAGAGATGATTTATTTTTGAACCTTGTTAGGTGATGAATGATTGTCTCTTTTTTCATTTTGGCATGAATTCTAGATATTTGGTTTTCTGATGAATGTTTTTCTATAGCATGTTTAGCAGTGTCTACATGAAAATAGTGTGAATAAGTGTTTTGCATTTAAAAAATTGGATTCGGGTAACGATCTTCAATCATACTTATCAAATTCATTCTTTTTTCCCCTTAAATCAGAGTGGTTTTATGATTATTTTTTTCCTTCAAAATCAGAGTGGTTTCTTTAATAGGATTCTTGTACTATAATGTAGCAAGCAATTTCTTAAATTAATTGTCGAACATCATGATATGGTTATTGGTTGGCCTTCTTTGAACTGGCGCACAAATTGAATCAGTTCCTATGATATCTGCTTGGTTTATTTACAATGTTGATATATTGTTCCTTGATTAACTGGAAATGCATTTTTCTTGATGATTTGTTTAGTTAGTTCTTCCTTCACCTATTTATGTTCCAATATTTTTCTCATCCACTTTTATAGTTTGAAATGGAAACATGCATAATCTCAAACCTTGTCATGAATACATTTTTTGACAGAATTTTCAAAGGTTATTATGGCATGTCATTGTTAAATGAGCTCTTGCATTCGATCCTTCACATATCTTAAAGTGGTAAATGTTGGTTTAGTTCTCTTATTTTGAAAAGGTTAGTTGAGGCTAAGCTCTATTTGACTATGCCAAGCTTGTTAGATTAAAGTAAAATTTAATTGTCAGACTACCAGGAACTTAGATTGTTGGGTTTATATTTTTTTATCGAATACCTAAAGTTTCAGGTAATCTGATTCACTATCTTTTTCTCTTACAATGTGACCACAATATTTCAATTGCTTTTTCGATTTCCAACATGTTATTTTTTTATCCACTAAGTTTGATGTATTTATGGATGATTTCTTTTGTTGCTGCAACATCATTCTATGCATCTCATCAAAAGCAGTCCACATGTCCAATAATATGAATGGTTTGGTTGGCTTGTGAACCTTATTCAATCAGATTTGGAGTGTGATTTATAATGGGCAAATACTACAAACATTCATAGATCAATCTTGTATCATAAAATATCAGTTATTTCTTAAATGTCTATCAGATTGGAGGAAAATGTATGAATGGCCTGAAGACCATTGTTTGGTTTTCTTCTTGTCATGGTTGGAACACCCAGAAGCTATTGACATATTCAGCCCTAACAAGGCTGCATAAAATTCTCTCAAACTCTAAAAGATTTTGTCTTTTTTTCCTAGTTATTTGATTGTTGCTGCTTACTCTGACCACTCAATAGGTGCTATGTTACTGCTTGTTATATTGAGTAACGACCACATTGCTAATATTCCTTGCATCACTATAACATCTTTATACTATGAATCCACTTCGAATAATCAATTCATCCACCAATCACCCGAACAACTAATATTTGTCGTCTTGCGTGTGATTGTTTTATAGACTGCAATGCGGATTACTACGTTTGATGCTACTAGTTTTGTCAATCCTATGCTCCAGCCTCCCACATAATTATCTATTCTAAAACCGCCGAACAGTTATCCAGTGTTTTTGAATGTCCCATCTTTTTCTGAAGAGGTTATAAGATAGAAAAATAAACTCAAATATCAAATATTTTGCAAAATTTTTATCATGTAGATTGAGTTTGGATATTGAGAGGTTTTGTAATTCTTCAGACTATTATTCTTCTATTCGCTCCTCTTCTCCAATCACTACTCTTAATTCTTTTTTACTTCTCAATAGATTATTTCACAATATTCATTTTATTTGCTATTTGAGTTTTACTGCGGTGCTGTTAGGTAAATTTCCTTCTGGTTTATTATTCAATAAATTAACCAAACAGTCCTACTTGAATTTCACTTTTTCGTATTGTTATAACTTAACTTAGTAATTGAGTTTTTTCTTGTAACATTAATCTTACAATGATAATTTCTTTTCCTTTGGTTAATTATAGAGGTGAAAACCTAATGATAACTAGATCCTTGTATTTGAAAGTTATTATTTTTATTGTTTCAGTTTTCTACAGGGTGGTTTAGTTATTAGTTCACCTGTGATTCCTTATATTTTGATTATTATTCTAATTGACATTAAGGTGATTTTTCTAGACTGGGTTGTAGGTGTTTTACTTAGGATTGTTTAGCCTATTGGTTATCAAGTTCATTGACTATACGTTAGAGAAACAAGACTCGCATAGTTGTTCATATAAATTCTCTTTATAGCTTAAATGTTTGCTTAGATTTGAGCTTAAATTGTCTAATTTAGAGGTTAATTCTTATGAGGTTAATTCTTATGAAGTCACTACAGCTAAAACATTTTTGTCATAAGTATTACCATCCTTCCTAAGGTTTACTTGTTTTGAGATGCATTGAAAATTATTTGTGGGAGTTTTATTAAGGGCATATGCCTTATCAAAGAGCTTTGACATAACTAATATCCATAAATTATTTCAATGAATTCGTAAATCCATTATAAAAAGTTTCAATAATAAGCTAATTAGGTTGGATATGATGAGAACATTTGTTAAGTAACTACTTAATCATCTCCCAAAGTTCATCTATTGATTCATGTTCTATTTTGGTGAAAGAAGCTATGTTATTATTAAATTTATACGTTTTACAACAACAACAGACCTTTATCCCACTAAGTGAGGTAAGCTACATGAATCCTTTTTGTCCATTGTGTTTTATTGAGTTATATTTTCACTTAATTATAATAAATTAAGATCATTTTTTACGCATGTCTAAGCCCTTTTAGGCTACCTCTACCTTTCTTATCTAAAGTTAAATCTAGAACATCTACTCTCCTAACAGGGTTATTTGATGATCAACATTTAATGTGACCAGATCATCTAAGGTGACCCTCTCTGATCTTGTCTGCTACTGGAGCTACTCAACACTTTCATAAATATATTTGTTTTGCATTGCCTCTAAAGGTCTGTTTGGCAATGCGAATTATCCAGAGACTTATCAGAACCTGCGTCGATAAGCACTTACTCCGATAATCATCGCATTACGCAATCGATCCTGGATAGTTCGTTCATTTGTTTGGTTTGTGCATTTGTAAACCAGCTGATCTAGGATAAATGACCATTCTGCCATTGTTTTGGAAAATCTGTTTAGTAGATCTAAATTATTAAAATCCTTAAAAGCATTCTTCTATCAAAAAATATAAATTTCTCACTTCAAGAACATGCCTTCAAAAATATCATATGATTTTTAAAATACTTTTAAGAGTTAATAACTTAATATTACATATTAATGATATAATTATTAAATATATTTAAGTTTAATTTATTTCTTATTCATACTTATAATTAAATTTTTATCCAACTAATTAATCATTACTAATAAATTTCTTAAACAAATTATATCAAATAATAATTTAATATTCATTAATTAATGTTGTAAATTAGTTATTTATCAAAGTAATTAATAATGTTATTAAAATAATTAAATTTAATTTGTAATTTATTTTCATTATTAATTAATAATTAAATAATTACATATATATAATTAATTTGATAATTTGTTAGTTATATATCAACTAAATTAAAAAATTCTTTCTTCCCCTTCCCTTCTCCTACCCGAAGCCTCTTTCCCTTACGCTTTCTCCTCTCCGTATCTCAGTTCCAGCGACACTCAAAGCTCCGAATCGGAGGAAGATGGCCACAACGGAGCGCCTCTTTGTTGAAATCTTCGATAGGAATAGGTGGATCAAGCACCAGCTCCATCCGCAGTTGGAATCATACGGTGAATCCCTTATTCCCTGCCTTCACCTCGAACACTCCTCTAAACTCCTCCATGGATCCACTTCGAAGCTGCTCAGACAAAACCAAAGACCCAACACCTCACCTTCCTCGGTTCATTGGACTCGTTTCCTCACACGTCACCTCCGACAAAATCCTCTGCTCCGTAGGTCGATGAGGTTGGGGGTTAAACGGAGGAGTGGAGGTTGAAGCGTGAGAGAGGTAGAGGTCGAACCAGTTTGCCATGGCACAGATCAAGGACAAAAAAAAATTAATGGGGGCGGAGAGGGAGGAGAGGAGGAAGGAGAGGGAGGAGAAGAGAGGGAGGAGAGGAGCGACGAATTAAACGGCGAGTGACGTTCTCGGCAAGTGAAGGGGAGGCGAGAGGCGGAGAGGCGAGCAACGAGGGGCAGAGTTGGAAAAAGCTGGTGCGTTTCGCGATACATAGCCTTTACCTCACGATCCGTGTTTAGTTCAACAGGATAAACGCAGTTTTTAAAAACGCACCTAAAACGCTCAAACCAAACACTACGGCGGTGTTTTCAAAAACGCCGCCGCAGTCTTAAGCTGCCCCAAACGGGCCCTAAGTGTAAGCCACTTATCCACCTTAACATTCTCATTTTAACGACACTTAATTTTATACTTCTCTTTTACAGGCCATTATTGTACGCCATAAACCATTGCATGTTTCACCACTCTCTCATAAAATTTTTATGTCTAAGCGGTATTTTTCTATTACACAATAGGCCTAATGCATTTCTCTACTTCAACCATTCAACTTAAATTCTACTAATAACTTCTCTATCTATGTCACCATTATTTTGAACAATAGACCCAAGATATCAACAATGTTCACTCCTTTTAATGACTTGATCACTCATTGTTATAATCATACCACTATATCTACTGTTACTAAAATTATATTTAGATATACTCAAACGAAAGCTTTTAAACTCTAAATTTGCCCTTCATATTTAAAACTTTTTCTGAATTGTCTTATGTTATCACAAGAAGGATATCGTCAACGAAAAAATTGCACTAAGCTACATGCTCTTGTGAATGTCCAATACGAACGTCCATAACTAAAGCAAAGATATATGGGCTTAAAGCCGGTTTCTAATGTAATGTAACCAAAATAGGAAAATATTTGGTGAATCCTCCTTGTGCTCGAACATAAGTAACAACTCTAGTAGACATTTTTTTAATGACATGAATATAAATAATATCAAAACTTTTCATTTATAGAATTCTCTAAGTACTTCTTTTGGAGCCTTATCATCAGTTATTTCTAAATTAACAAAAGTTATATGTAGGTCTTCTTTACTCTCGATGTGCTTTTCCATTAAATCTCTTAATAAATGTATAGCTTCCATAGTAGACTTGAATCCAAACATCGGTTTAGATGGAGAAAAATATTTGGACTTTGAACCAATGGACACGACACGACACGGGACATGGACACGACACAACACGAGACACACGCTAATCACATAATTACAATAAATTTATTAATATATATATATATATATATATATATATATATATATATATAGATACATATATTATTTTAAAAAGAATCAAAATGTATACAAATAAGCATAAATTTTTTTGTATTTCGATCAAAATTTGAGTCATCTTAATCATTTATTCATTAAAAGAAATAAACAAAAATCAATGGCTTATTTGACACCAAATTCTTATGTATTTACATATCAAACAACTTAATTTTGATTTTTGTATTAATTCCACCCAAATCTTTCATATCACATCTAATATAATACTTTGTTCAATTTTAAAAAGTGAAGTTCATATTTTCATTTATGTGTAAGGCGTGATATATGTAAAAATTAAAATTTAAATGTTAAATATGTAAATAAATAAAAATTGACTATGTATGCAAATTTTTCTTAAATTTAGCTATATATAAATTAGTTTGTCTTAAAAATATTTTTCATAAATTTTTATCTCATTAATTTAGGCTCGTGTGTCGCACACATGTTCTCTTTTTTTAATTTTAATTAAATTGAATATTTCTATGTCGTGTGAGACACGTGTCAGAGCTGTGTCTATGTCTGATATGTTTCCGACATTTCACTGCTCCTTAATTAGAAGTCTCCTCGCATCATAGTCTAGAACTTAAATGCTTACAATGTGGTAATTGAACTTTAGGTTAACGAGTTAACCATATTTTAGTCATTCTTTTTAAAGAAAATGAAATAATTTAAGTATTATGCTATTCTCAGAGACTATTGTACTTAAATTTACATAAATCTCTAAGAAATTTGCAATATGTTAATTAAAATCTTTTGCGGGTGAACCCCAAACCGTAAATTTTGGACCATTGGAACTATCACTGATTTAAGTTCAAAATTATTTGTTTGGATGGTTGACCTATTAATTCTTCGGTATATTCCATTTATTAACTACTTGACAAAGGGCTCTTTAAAGGTCTTGGTTGATCTACCTCGTTTGGTTTGTTTTCCATGTTTTGATTTTTATCTTTAATTTTTTTTTTAAATTATCTTACAAATTTTTTTCTATTTTTAGATCAAATAGTACTAGATTTATAAAGTCTCCTCTAAACATAATACACATCACAATTAATGAAATAATAGACAAGCAAAGAAGAAAACTATTAAAAATAACAATTATACCAATATCACACTAGCTGAATAAAAATAATAACAATATCAGTGTTACGACGTTATCACTTGAGCTTTGTGGTTCTTATGACACATTTGGTTGAGTAATAATTAAACAAGAAATAAATAATATAATTCAACTAGTGGTTATATATAACAATACATATTAAACAAATGTAAATTAACAAGAACGACATAAAATGCTGAATAAAATTAACACACAAAAGATCAAATTAAAAATAGGTTATTTTTGGCACGACCCAATTCGGAGCTTGAAAGTAATCAAGAGGAGAACAGATGTTCGGAGGATAGAAATAAATTCTCTCTTATTCTATTTTTATCCTTAACAATTTAATATACAAAAATTCATAAAAGAACCACTAAAAAAATAATTAAGTTAACAAGTAAATGTTTTTATTTTTTTGGTTACTGTTCTCGCTCTTGTACATTTTTGCTCTTCTTTTATTCATCTTATTCAAAAGATTAAAACCTAAAAGAAATATTTAAACAACATAATGAGCTATCTAAAGATAACCCAAGAGTAATTATATTTCTAAAATACACTATCACAAGAAAATAAATCAATAAGCATGCTGGTTTTTCATATCTTTATAAGAAATCTTGAAATTTGCCAATCTTTCATATTCTATAAAATTTTTTTGAATATACTAATATATGTATCAATGATTGAAAATATTCTAATATTTTATATGTTTTTACTTTAATTTTATTTTGACTTTGTACTCTTTACATGCACATTTGTATTTTTGAGGATCACTGTCAAAAATAACTTAGCACACCCCTGATTGATATTACTCCGTTGGCATAATGGTTAGTGATCTAAATATCATAATTATCTGAGGTGGAAATGCCCTTACCAGCTTCTGACTGATATTCTTCTGTCCGCATATCGGTTAGTGATCTACATTCACAATTGTTTGGGGAGTTAAGCTCTGTCTATTAGCCCTTGGCTGATATTCTCTCATAAGTACAACGATTAGTGATTTAAACATAATAATTTTCTGGGTGGTAGAAAACTACGCGCACAAGTAATTTGCGTCACGTGGTATCATTAGGGGGTGAACTCTTAATATACACATCAAGCATTCATAAACAAGTTATTTCATTCTTCTTAACATATAATCTTTTGAGACATCTTCATTCATCTACTGACATGCATACTTATTTTATTGTTGAACTATTTATCATACATTTCTCTCATATCATACATATATGTCATATCATTCACATCTATTATCTCATGTACATCACTTACAATCATTCATATCATGCACATCATTTTCTATCGTGCTTATTATGCATATCTTTTCTATCATGACTATTTTAAATATCATGTATATCATATATAATATGCATCTCATGCATATCTTTCATGCATATTTTGTATATATCTTCTGTCATGCATATCTTTTCTATTTAACAATATGAATAATCAGCTATAATATAATTTTAATTGAACTAAAGCATTTATGTAATCAACATACATTTTGAAAGAAATAAGATTATAGGAATTTATAAACATAATTACTCACCTTTGTTACGTTAGATTCTCAATCTTCAATTACTAGCTAAGCATTTGTGATAATCTTTATGTTGATATTAATAATCTAAAATTAATGGAGCAGCCTTACGATGAGTTTTCACACACTCGCTTTGAGCTTGTTGTCTCGGTTAAATAACTTGGAATCTATAAATATCTTACGATTTTATAATATCTTAGCTCATAAAACGATTTTACCCAAAATATAACTTTCTTACCTCAAATGCGCTACTCGACATAACCAAATTTCTTCGATCCTGCCAAATCTTCTTCCTTTTCGCCTTATCACCTTATTCTCCTATATTTTCTGATTTCTCACTGAAGACACTTATAGAAGTTTACAAATCATTTTCGTCGCTTTTGACACAACATTTTCTCTGCTACGATGACTAGAAATGAAATGGATGCATGATTCTTGGTAAATCTCAAAATGGAAGTTTATGGAAAGGAATGTCCCAAATAACTTGAAAAAGTGATTCATACCGATTTCGTCCTCAAAGCCTAAATCGTAAGTTGCGGCACTCGGCGGGCGGCTCACCTCTTCTGCTTGCGACTCTATAAATAGTGTAAGATCACATCTACTGTCATGACTGAGCGCCGGACTCACAGGAAGAGAAAGACGTGAGAGGTTTCGTGCGACAAAACTGAGAGAGGGAGAGGAATTGAAGGCTCTGGAGAGGATCCCACCATTCAATGCATCCTAAAGCACTAAATATTGCGTGAGTAGGTTGGTGGGAATAGCGAAGCAGGATTAGGGAGGGATTAAGGTTTCATTAATGTTTAATTTATTTAAATAACTTAATATCTTATAAATTTATATCTTTCATTCCATTCATAATTTACATGACGCTATGAATTAAATTAATCATTTTATTGTGTAGAATCTTATAAAATTATTTTTGATGAAATTTGAGGGATACAAAATTTGGGGTACATTTTAAAGTTATCAAAATTTTTACCTGATTTCACAAAACTGGCTATTACAATCTCTTCTCCTTATAAGTCTTCAAAATTAATGAACATTGCACCAACTAATTATAATAATTATATATATATATATATTTTAAGGAAAGCCCTAGGGCCAATTTGATTGAATAAAAAAGCGGTTACAGAAGCTTGAGGTGAGGGCCCAATAAATGGAGCCCTACCCTTATGATACAATGCTAACAAAGATATCCAAAAGATCAAAACAAAAAAAGTGTACAAACAAAGCCTAAGAACGAGAACGTGATACTCTCGCTCTATGCCTTGGTGATTCATAAAGTAAGTTCTTTAAAGCTACTCCATTGCCCTGAGTAACCAAGATATCATCAATTAGAAGTGTATTTCCAGGCTTCTTCTTCCATCGAGAATGATAAACCTGCCATTGTTCTTCCTCGGCAACTTCTACGCTTCTTCTTCCTATAGCTTCTTACTCTTCCGATTGGTGATCCTGCTGATTCATGCCGGTGGGTTTGGCATTGGGTTGGGGATTTCTTCTTTTCCTGCTGAAAGTTTGGATGTACCTGTTAGGCGGACGGCTAAAGTAGCCCCCTGGACGTTCTGCGCCATAGGAGGAAGAGCCACATTTCCAGCATGTTCAGTAAACACTGTAGTCACCGGAGTGACAATTTGTACAACCGGTTGAGGAGTCTCCCTACGGCGCTTGTCAGTCGAGTTAAGTGTTATCGGCATCGGATGCTTACCCTAATCTCCGAGCCGAGGTAGCATCGACTCTTCGTTGGGAAATCCGACAATGACGAAAGGCTCGAAGCCCTTTCCGCAGAGGAGGATGCGACCTATAGCAAGTGTCCACCGATGTGCCCGAACATTTTACGATCTTGGCAAAGAGAGCCTATTCTCCACTACGACCTCACTGCCAAAACCCATCCTAACCATCGTAATCCAAAAACGATCCACATCCGGAAGAGTGAAATCCTTTCCACTCGAACACAGCGCCATGCTAGCGAGACTCTATCGAAGGTAGGTGAATTAACTCTGAGAGGTGTACCGAGAGCTTGGCTAATATTGTACAAAGCGGGTGAATTTTACAAATGAAATGAGAATCCCGGAAGTTTGAACCACATAGGAACGATAGGAGGTTCCTTAGATGGGTCAAAATCAGGAGTACATTTAATAACTTCATAGTGAGGTGCCAAGCAACAAAACAGATTGTTGAACGAAGATTCAGCATAATCTTCTTCATTACGAATTCGAATAAGTAAGTGTCTGCCATCCAAAACTCCCGACTTCAACCTCCAATGAGCCTGATTCTCAAAAAATTTCCATTAAATCCATTTTAGGGTGACCAGATTGAAATTTCCAGCTAAAGTGAACTTAACGTTATCGGATAAAATCTTCGTTTCTTGGGTGGTGAAGATAATAGCGGTTTTCCAATCTTTAAGACGATAGACACGATAAAGCATTATCTTTTTCAAAGCATGATGTCATGAAATTCTTGTGGAAAGAAGAGATGATCCAAGTTCTTGTAGGAATTGCTGCCCATGGTCCAAGCATAAGATGACTTAGGCTGCCATGAACACGAGTCGCGGTTCGAGCGACCCTTGCGATAAATTAGCACGGCAGCGGCCCTGCGATAAATGGCAGGGAGCGACAGTAGCTGCAGAAGCCCTTTTCTCGCACAGAGCCTAGAATCCAAACTGCAAGCACAGATCCCGCCTACAGTGGCGTGCAGAATAACGACGAAACTTGTCGTTCTATCGGAAGCCAACAAAGGCGGCAGTGACAACGAGCACGACGAGCTCCGGGAGGTGCGGCGAGACAACGGGAGCGACTGCAGGCGAAGATGCCGTGTAGCCTGCAACGAAGACGCAAGCTCTAGACGACACAAACGAACCCGTTTAGCGCGTCACTTTTGCGACGACGACGACAGAGTGCAAGGCTGTATTCGAAGCCGACAACGGCGTGCGAGGCTGGCCACGAAAGCCCTTCGTCGATGACGAGAATAGAGAAGCCGATCGACGCTGGAGGCCGATCGATGGACGAAGACGACCACTAGCACTCGAGATCACGGGAATCGCCATGGCGATTCCCGAGCTTCGGGACGCGATCATCCCGATATGAAAGAATATATATATATATATATATATATATATATATATATATATATATATATATATATATATGTATGTATGTATGTATAAAATATAAAGTGATAACAAAAGTATATTTCTTATCAAATGATAACTAAATCATATCAAAATTTATGCATCGGTATCAGTGGTAACATGTTCTGTTCTCGATGAGTTAAAAATAAATTCTAGGGCGAATGTTTTGTTTTTGTTGCTCCTTACGAGTCACGGTGTCAACTTTTGTTATCTCTACGCTTAACCACTTCTAAAAGTTGATCTTTCATGAAAATTCCTTTGAGCTGAATCCCTTGCTGAGTAAGTATTTTTTGTTGATCTCAGAGCAGAATTACGACAATTTTTTCTTGATGTCTAGGTTGTCTACATAAGTAATACACCTTCATCTCAAATAAACATTCACCATGACGTTGCTTCCAACACTTAACACAAGGCTCTATAGTGCTGGTGTAAGCCTGACTAATAACTCAATCTGCATAAGGCTTTTTCTTTTTCCCATTAGAATCTCTTAAATGAACTATTGGTGCCACTTCTTCCGACCTTTTCCTCTTGTGAAATCTCTATGCTCCTGAGTTTGTTGGAAATCAATCTCCACCTGCCTAGGTCTTTCCACTAGTATTGAATAGTTTTCAATTCCAAGTGACATTAGTGGCTGCTGATTGAATGCTTCAATCCATAAAGAAACTTGTGGCATTTCTCCTTGCCATTTGTAATGAGTTGTGGTGCATACCTGGATAGAATAACGAAATCAGCTTCGTATTGCATAATTTATCGATCTCTGTAAATTTATCTTGCATATGTCTCCTGGCTGATAGTTGCACAAATCAATCTCTGAAGGTTCTCACGAACTTGTCTTACCGTATCAAGTGGCTGGTTCTGCCACCAAACTTCTCATGCATTTGTCCTTACCACCATCTTTTGGCTTTTCTTTCAAAAGCAAAAGTGGCTAGGGTAACTTTCCTCTCTCATGGATAAGACAACCTCAATAATTTTCTCCACTCTCAATTGCCAGTTGTCAGCTTCCACTAACTGTCCTGCTTCAGAAAATAAATGTGGTCTCATATCTCTATTGGCGCTCCTCCGCTGCTACTAGCTTAAAACTGAGAATTCTTAATCAACTGAGTCATAGCATTCATCGTATCAAAAAATATACTAGCACTAACCATAACATTTTGGGTACATTAAATTCTATATTATCATCTCTGACCTCTTCATTATGATTATCCATAATTTTGAAATAAATATAATATAATTCAATTAGACCCAATTAAAATTTTTAAATTATACTATTAATAACTTTATCCAATCATCATATTAGCTCTTTCATTGAGATTCATATTGGTTAATTTAAACCTTGGTTCAGATACCACTTTTGTCACGACTCAGTTTGAGGCTTGAAATTAACCAAGATGGGAACAAATAATCGGATAGTGGAAATAATTTATTTTCTATTCTATCTCTATTACTAACAGTTTAATATACAAATATTAATGAAAGAGTCATTAAAGGAAGCAATTAATTTAATAAGTACCTTTATATTTTTTTTTTCTCGCAGCCTTTATACATTTGCCCCTCTTCTATTCATCTTATTCAAAAGCTTAAAACATAAAAAATATTTAAACATAATGGGTAATCTAACGATAACCCATGAATAATCACACTTCTAAGTTACAATATTCCAATAAAAAAAAATTAATATGCGTTCTGGTCTTTCATATTTCTATAAGAAATCTTGGAATATATTAATCTTTTACATGTGTAAAATTTTTTTGAATAAACTAATGCATTTATCAATGACCTTTGTTTAATGAAATAATCTAATCTTTTATATGCATTTACTAACTTTACTTTTACTTTATACTCTTTATATATATATTTATTTTTTTGAGGATCATTGTCAAAAATAACCTAACACACCTCTGACAGATATTATCTCGCCGACACAACATTTAATGATCTAAACATCACAATTATTTGGGTGGAAATATCCTTACCTGTCTCTGACTAATATTCTCCCACCGGTATAACGATTAGTGATCTAAACATCATAATTGTTTGGGGATTCTTCTCGGCTTTGACTAATATTCTCTCGTCGACACAGCGGTTTGTGATTTAAACATCACAATTTTCTAGAGTGGTAGAAATGCTATGCGAGAGTGTACACTGTCGTTCTCTGCCAGTACTATTAGGGGATGAACTTTCTTAAAATGACCGTACAAACATTCATAAATAAGTTATTTCATTCCTTATAACATACATTCTTCTGAGATATCTTCATTCATCTATAAACATGCATACCTACCCTGTTGTGCATCTATTTATCATACATTTCTCTCATATCATTCATATATTTTATCTCATGCATATCTCTTATATTTTATCTTATGCTTATCATGTTTATCTTATTATGCATATCTAGTACATCTTGTATGTCATACATAACATGCATCTCATGCATATCTTGTATATCTTTTCAATGCATATTATTTCAATCTAGCAATATGAAAATGATTGTAATATAAATCTAACTGAACCAAAATATATATTTAATAAACATATATTTTAAATTAAAAAGATTACTGGAATTTAGAAACATAATTATTTATCACAGTTGTCACGCTAGATTCTTAATCTTTAGTAATTTGTTGGGCATTTGTGCTGATATTAATAATTTAAAATTGACTAATTAGTCCTACAACAAGTTTCAACACACTTGCTTCAAGCTCTTCGGTTCGGGTATAATATGGAATCTGTAATTATCTAGGATTTCATAATATCTTGACTTATAAAATGATTTAACCTAAAATATTATTTTCTTACCTCAAATTGGTTTCTCGACATAACCAATCTTGTTCGATCCTGCCAAATCTTCTCCCTTCTTCCTATCACCTTATTTCTCTTTTATATTTGTTGATTTCTCGTTAATGACCCTTACAAAAGTTCACAAACCAATTTCGTCGCTTTCGACACAGCCTTATCTCCGCTTGCGGTTACCGAAAACGAGAAGGTTGCATGATTCGTGGAAAATCTCATAATGGAAGTGTTAGATTAGTGGAATATCTCAAAATGGAAGTGTTAGGAAGGCAATGGATGTCTCAAATAACGAGAAAGCCTAAACCATGAGCTACGACACTCGGCGGGCCACTCGTCTCCTTTGCTCGCGACTCTGCTACAGTGCAGGATCGCACCTGCTGCCGTGAAGGAACACTGAAGTCGGGGGAAGAGGAAGATCACAAGAGGTTTCATACGATGAAACCGAGAGCAAGGAGAGGAATCGCAGGCTCTGAAAAGGATCCCCCCATTCAATGCATCTTAGAGCACTAAATATCATGTGGGTAGATCAATTGGAAGTGAAGCACGATTAGGGAGATATTAAAATTTAATTAAAGTTTAATTAATTTAACATACTTAATATCTTATAAATTTTATATCTTCCATTCAATTCATAATTTACATATAGTGTTGTATATCAAATTGATCTACTTAAGATGTAGAGTTTTATAAAATTACTTCGATTGAAATATGAGAATGCAAAATTTTGGGTATATTTTAAAATTGTCAAAATTTTGGGTATATTTTAAAATTGTCAAAATTTTTATCCAATTTCGCAAAACTGGTTATTACAAATTGATGAATGTTAACATCTGAGATGCACTTAAAAGTATTTCTGACAACATTGTTTAAAAAGATATTTATCGCTTATGTCTCAGGGTGGGCATCAAACTGAGGGGCACAAAAAAAGCCTCGAGGTTTAAGCCTCAATGTCACCAGTCGTATGCCTTGTGGTTTTATACCTCGAGCTGTTTGAGGCATCACCTTGATCAAGCTATGAAAAAAAGATAATTTGCATTGTATTATTAATCAATATTATTTTATAAGATATTATATTTTATTATATTATTTTATGTTATGTTATGTTATGTTATGTTATGTTATGTTATATATATATATATATATATATATATAAAATTCGATATGGGCCGTCGTCCCCGCTCTGCTAGGGTTTCGCCTCATGGCAAAACCTAGCGTCATCTTTTCTTTTTCGTCTTCGTTGTCGAGTTCGTCTGCGTGCTTCGGTGCTTCACTGCAAGCTGAATGACGTCTTCGGCCTTGACGACTCGTTTCGTCTTCGTCCACGCCCAACAAAGACGGCTTCGCTCGCAGGTCCTTTCCTCCAGACGACGCATGGTTCTGCTGCACCTCATCTTCTTGAGCTTGCCTGCGGTTTTGCTGCTACAGTCCGACCTGTCTGGCTGCTAGTGTCAATGTCGTCGAGCTCCTCATACTTGCTAGACGTCTCCTCTGCTAGAGTCGTCTGCTGCAGTTATTCGCGTGGACTGACGACAGAGTTGCGGTGGGTGACGTTCTTGCTGTATTGGGTTCTACTATGTGTGGTCGTTCATGACGTCCGACCTTGTAAGAGTAGACCGAAATTTTGGAAAAATTTTTCCCTCAGGATTTCTCACGTAGAGATACGTGCGGAGGCCTGTAAGATGCCGCCACGTGAAAATCCCGCCCCACCCAGAAAAACAAAGGAAAAATTACTTTCGCACAATTTGTGACCCGGCCCGGCCCTAGACCCACTCAATTTCCCGCCTGTTCCAATAAAAATATTTTGCCGCCCGAGGAAGGAAGATGGTACTTTCGATTGGCAGTTGGAAAAATATTTCGGAGCTCAGGTTCTATTCGCAGCTTAGGGTTTAAGGGTTCAATTTCGACAGACATCTCCATGGACGGTGAAATGCTTGAGGAGTTGAATCCATCATTCTCCTTGAACTTCGAAGAACCTGATGTGAGTGTTAGGTGATTTTTTTGTTTTAGGGTTTAGGTTAAGTTAGGGTTTTGGGATTTTTTCTGTAGGGTTTATTTCGAAGAAGATGAAGTAATATGTTGGTGTTATTACGATTGTTATGTTTGTATTATTATGGTGTTAAGGTTGTATTATTTTGGCTTTACCTTTGTATTATTTGAATAAAATATTGGATTTAGGGTGTTACTAAGGTGTTACTCCGATATTTAGTTGGTTTATGGCTTTTGATATAACACTGTTATTGTGGAATGATAGTTGACTTTGTCTGGGTTAAGGGTTATTATGGCGTTATGCTCGTATTATTTCTGTGTTATTACAGTGTTATTGATGTGTTATCATTGTGTTTTGCCGGTATTTACTTGTTTGTTTAGGATCGTATCGTGATCTTTGGTGTAGTTTTGCAACAAAGGGAATTCTTTTTTATTATGATATTACTTTTCTTGTCACTTATGGTGGTTAGCTTATGTTATTACGAGTATTCTTCTGGTGTTATTGAAGCCGGATTTTTGTTTTTTGCTTGCATGATATAGGGTGTTACTCTCGTTTTAGGATCTAGGGATATTGGGTGGTGTCGTCATGGTGTGGGAGTGGTGTTATGCTGGTGTTATTATGGTGTTGATACAGTGTTGATACAGTGTTATCACGGTGTGGGAGTGGTGTTATTATGGTATTATTGAAGTGTTATTCTGGTGTTATCATGGCGTTTTGCTTCTCTTTTGACATCGTCTAACTTTGTATAAATATATTCATCAAATATGCAGTCAGGTAAGACTACAGAACCTTGCAATCCAGTAATTATAGAGATGTTTTTGAGAAACGTCTGCAATGAGGAAGAATCTTATGAAAGCTATCGTATCTATGTATATCATGTAGGATTCAACGTTCGGAAGAACTATCACTAGTCTGCGGCCGACTCCACGAGCGAAGAAGCAAAGATTATATTTGCGGGAAAGGTTGAGTCACGAAAGAGCTATAGCACATGGAGAACGTTAAGTACGAAAAGCGGGCACGAGGACCAGGTTGTAAGACCATGATTCGATTTCTTTGATTGACCTTGAGGGCAATTAGGCGATGACAAAATTCATTGAAAATCACTGACATCCTTTGGTTGAAAGTGGTGATAAGCATCTTCTGTTTGAGCGAAGGATAAGTGAGTTGAATGCGGATGTCTTAAGATCCGTATGACGAGTGTAGGAATCGAAGCGACATATGCATACAATTTCATTGCTTCGGAGGTTGGTGGTGTAAAGAATTTAGAATGCACCAAGACAGATGCACATAATTTCATTCAAAGGGAAAGAAGAGAAAAAATTAAGCAGGGAAATGTCAATGCACTAATACAATTGTTCATGAAAAGGCAGACTGGTGATAGCATGTTTGTTTGGGATTTCCAAACAGATGAGTCTGAAAGGCTAACAAACATTTTTACGGAGTGATGAATTATCCAGGTTGGATTATGATTGTTTCGGGGATGTGATAATATTTGACACTAGACTACGAATTAAATAAATATAACTTATCTTTGCGCTCCATTTGTGAGGGTTAACCACCACTTGGCGAAACGTCTTGTTTGGCGTTTGATTTACGTCCGATGAGACTATCGATTCATTCATGTGGTTTTTCAAATCGTTTGCTCGAATAATGAGAGACAAACACCCAATAAGTATCTTTACCGATGAGGACCAAGCAATGACAAGAGCCATTGCAGAATGCTTCCCCTAGACACGTCACAGATTATGTCAATGACATATCTACAAAAAACTTCCTTGAGAGTAAATTGTGGAATTCGTGTTAAGAGCATTTGTGGTGCTTTTTTATAAATGCATGAGTAAGTGTGACACCGAGGAGGAGTTCGAAGAAACTTGGTCCTTAATGATTGATGTTGGCGAACTTCAGAATAATACGTGGTTAGCTGAAATGTATCGTCATAGACACAGATGGTCAACAACATTTAATAAGAATATATTCGGTATGTGAATCTTATCAACACAGAGGAGTGAGTCAACCAATAATATATGTCATAATATTACAAAACCAACTAGCTCTCTGTCCAGTTGTTTCATCGGACTTGAAACCATCATGAAATCTTGGCGTCGCAACGAGAAAGATGAAGATTTCAAATGCGGTCAGTCCGTCACAACGCCCATGGTTAAAATCAATTTCGTGTTTAGGTAAGCTGCTGCATTCTATATAAGGAAGTTTTATTCAATGTTTGAACAAGAGCTCTTGAATGAATTATGTGAGCTTACGAATTTGAATCTATGACGGATAGTGAGGCTAAATACAATGTAATGAGTTTGGACGAGGGGACAAGATAGCCGTGGGCTGTATTAGTCGACAAAGTTAATTCTGAGGTTATATGTACTTGCAAAAAAATTTAAGATGATGGGACTGCTGTGCTCCCATGCTCTATTTGTCTTCAATGAAGTGAAAATAAAGATAATTCCAGATAAGTATTTCGTACTTGTAGGCCGCTTAAAGTTACGTTGCGTCTCTCTTTTTTTTATTTAATTTAATGGATATATGTATATTAGTTTTGAAAATAAGATTTTTAAATTTTAAAATATTAGAATGAGAAAGGACGAATCTCATTCGTTTAGCAGTTTGAATGAACGAGCGTAATATCGCGAGTAACGCAGCATCTATTCGAAGAATGAGCACCTGCTCGATGATATCGCTCGATCGAATAAGCATGAAATTCATGACATCCAGTTACGAGTGCACGAACGCTTTATGTGGGCCAAATAAATTCACTATTTAATACGAAAGAATTAAATAGGGTTTATATTATACTGGGTGCTTTAAAACTCACTATAGATGAAGCTCATATAGTTAATTACGCTCGAATGCCATGAAGTCAGCCGAGAGAGCTCTCGATTTAGATCGCGGGTTTATATCTTCGCGAATTCGAAGGTAGGGTTTTCGACGAAATTTGGTAGTAGGAAATCCGATAGGTGAAGGCGCGAGGAGGAACAGTTATTTACGGAGTCGAAGAAGAAGGGTAGGGGATGTCACGGATCTCGAGGAGGACCTCGAGGACGTCCGAGCTATCACATGGTTGAGACTTTAAATTTTGGAAAATGGTTTATTTTAATTTGATCACGCAAATTAATTATAGGAATTACGTTTGCGTAATGTGCGATTATGCGAAGCTACCGAAAGATAGGAGGGCTCACGTCGTATCGGACGACAATGCCTCGGAAACACTAAGCGAGTTAGGGCTTATATCGCGCGAGAGAGCTGTCTGAAGCCTAAGAACAGTGAGGGTTTATGTCGCGTGATGGCGGACTACTCGAAATCACAGAGGCTTGTTATTTAAAGCTAAATAATGGGTTTTCTGTGATGTCGACACGGGTTTTCTTTGAATAAGATGGCGATCCTGCACCGTGCTCGAAGCTCCGCGTCGTAGCGGGAATCGCGGTTTAGATTTAAAGTCTTAAGTTAAAGTGAGCGTACGAGTCGTTTATTATTTTTATTGCGAGTGAGTGTGTGCTGGCGCGTGACATGAGTAGCAAAGAAACGGTGCACGAGAACGTGTTATAGCGAGATCTAAACGATGAACGTGTCGTGCTTAAACGGGAATATCTTAAGTATGCGAGAAGTAACGTGTTATAACGGGTAAAACATCTTGAAGCGGGAGAAATTACGTAAAATATAAAACGTCTTAAGCAAATATATGTGCGAAAGTAAACGATCGCAAGCATGGAGGAGTATGTCTTGAAAAGTAAAATATACTTGAACGAGTATAATGATGAGGAAAGTAAAGAGCGTATATCGCAGGAGTACCGTATCTTTCTTTATCACTGCGTATGCTATTCACCCATTTATTGTTATTTTTTTATATTTTTACCTTATTTATAGCAATGATTATTAATCACGAAAAGACGGAGTAAAGTAGTAAAGTGAAAACAATGCCTAGCTTAAACGGAAGTCTTATGGTGTGTACGAGAAAGTAAAGTTTGAAAACTCAACGATAAAAACGAAGGAAAACGGCGAGAAGCGAGGAAAATCGCGAAGAAAGCCAAGAAAGTCGAGAAAGAAAGAAAAGAAACGTCAAGTGAAAAGCTCCGAAAAGCCGCAACGAGAACAAAACAAAACAGAGTAAGCTATAGCAAAGTGCATGAGAAGCCATCATACGACCGCTAAACTACATGACGAAACAATAGAAAGCCATGGTACTCTGAAGAAAGACCAGTAAGCACGGTGGTGTTTGGACTTCGAAGTTATGCTTAATATCCGGACTTCAGTCTTGACCACTGATAGGCACTTCTGCAAGGCGATCTATCAGACTCGAATAACCGATAAGTGGGCCTTTATAAATCTTCGCACATTTCATTTTTGGTTTTCATGCAATAATATCGTAGGTAAGTGGTAGTGTAGTAGTGGGTAATTTTGTATTTTTGAAACGTATGTATTTTTTGTTTTAAAACATTTCGATCCCGGGTTAGTATCACAATAGGGCCAGGTCTACGAACATTAGTCTGTCGGTAGTAGAAACCCACAGAGACAGTCGAACGGTTCCGTGATTCTCTTCTACTCTGCTGAGTCTACGGAGTCGAGCGACACGTTCTATGATTCTCGTAATTTTTCTCGTTTTGCGGTCTCATCCATGTCCACACTGCAACTTACTAACCTTGATGGCCCCATATATAACCGAGGGGTTATGTATGCACTGCCTACGCGTCCCACAGCCAGGTGTGTCTTTGAGCCGAAAACGAGTGAGTAGCCAAGGACGAGAGGTCGAGGAAGAAGAAGGAAAGCGGCGCTAGTAACCGATTTCGAAAAAGGTGAGCTAGATTTCGATGATCGAAAGCAAGTAAATCACACTGGACTCACAATGACCTCACATGTCACTGATAAAAAGGCACAAAAGCCTGTCAACACCTCGGAAGAGTGAGTAGGCTGCACCAGGAACGCACTCACTTTTCCCCAAATAACGTAAAATGTCGCAAAAGAAAGAAAGACAGCTTGCTCGGGTCACAGGCCTGGACTACTAACTAGGAGTCTTCCCCAAAACCCCAAGACACTTGCCACTTTAAATCGAAATCCAGCTTCGATTCAATACCACAAAAATGGGCGCTTAAGCGAGTGTTGAAACTAAGGCCACACACATCGACATTAATCCATCAGTAATTGCCATGGCTCATGCTCGCATACTTTTCTTAATCGAGCCTTAACATTTAAATTTCAGGAGCGATTAAAACGGATAAGAAATACTTCCAAATTCAGCTAATCGATTTCATAGCAAGTGTAGCAGAAGCAAAATAACGTCACCATATCCATCAAATCTCATCTCGAGAGCTCGGCAAGCGAGAACAGAAGAGGCCCACGGCGAGGTCCACGACGGAGGCAACGAGGAGTAAAGCCCCACGCAAACACATTCTAAGTTGCCACGAAGTGTAGCTCGCGCGCCAAGCCTTAGCAGCCGTCCACATCGATTCCGGCCCTCGTAAATACACGAAAGGATAAATTCCATTGAGATCCGAAACAAGGTGCGGCGGGCCCCAAAAATAAACAAGACGAGGTGCGGCAGAGCCACCACGAGCTCGAAAAGCAGCCCCGAACACAAGCTAAGACGACCTAACACACGGCCGAAGCCTAGAGGAGTCCCGAAGGCCAAGAAAAACGAGCGACGGCGGGGTTCGACTCGGCCTAAAACCAAGAAAACGGCGGGGCTCGAAACTGACCTAACAATTTGAATCAAAACGATCAGACACGGAGCTAAAAACCGAGGGATATTAAGAAGCAAAACCAACTACGGTAAAACAAAAATAAATCCGATTTTAAATCACTGACGGCTCGATATGAAGCGAGGCTAGGGAGAATAGAAGAAATCGAGCAAACGCACTGAAGTGGAAAAATAAACGGCCGACTTCGATTCAAAACGGCCTCCGACACGAAGCCAGGCTCGAAAGCTCCGAGGCGAAGCCAGAACAACGAGCGGACTCGCGAAGCCCAAGCAGAGAGCGAGCGGGGGAGGCGCGGGACCGAGAACACAAAGCCACCGAGACGACCCCCCAGCTCTCTTTAAAATGAAATAAATTTACTTTTAAACAAGATCACGATAAGAAAGGCAGAGCAATTAAAAACTCGGCTAAACATAAAGCTTGATGAAGCGTTTAATACATCACTACGATATCCGAACGTAAGCGCTAATGTATTTCGAATGAAAATAAGTGTGGGGTTCCTTTAAACCAACCCTAAACTTTCTCTAATATGCCTTTAATGAAGAAGAAGCGGAAGAGAAGCAAAGGCAAACTCGCATGCATATAAAACTAAATAAAACTACTCCATATTCCACATTAAGCACATCACGAAATGAAGTAGATAGAGGAGCGCGCAACGTAGTTTTAGTCATGAAACTAAGCCGTCTTAAGGAAAACAACGTATGTGTAACCTCGAATATAAAAGCTAGAGCTAGAGGAGCCCGTTACCTCGGTGAGAACTCGAAGCGAAACCCACACGCGCGGCTCGACAACGGTGGAGCAAGCGGCGCAACCGGGCTCCAGCCCGAGCGACCGAGGCTCCACGGGTTTCGGGGAGCGAGAGCAACGGCACCCTCACCTCGCTCACACACGAGCTCGAAGAACCGTGAGCGGCGAGCGGGGAAGAAGAAAGAAAGGAGAGAAATGGGGCTTAAATAGCCAGGAGAAACGAGAAAGAGGGCAAGCCGAGCTCACCGAAGCCATCGTCACTCCACACAGGTCACGCGAGTACAAGGGACGGGTCGCACACCATCCGGGACCCGCGCACGCGGGAGAGGATTGAGAGAAGGAGGAAGAGGCATTGGGAAGTAGAGAAGAACTTCCCCCGATTATGCTTCAGAGCTAGCTCGAGGCGGAGCTGACTACTCGAAGAGGAAAGCCCCGGTATCGAAGGAGGAGCTCGAGCGGAGGCGTCCCGCGACGTCACCTCCCGTAGGCGTGAAGAGGGAAGATTTCGTACGACGGGGACGGGGCCCCAGGCGAGGAGAAGAAGCCGGTCGAACCGAGCTAGAGGCGGAGGAGCGAGAAACCGGCGGGAAAGAAATGGCGAATGGCGCCAGGCGAGTGCGGGGGAAGGGATAGGAGGCGGGTGCGTGAGTTAGGGATATAGGATTTTAAGATTTTTTTTTTTTTAAAAAAATAAAACTCATTTTATTAAATTTCGTCGAATTTTCGCGTCACCGAACTCGTGCTCGAAAACGTATGGCTTATATTTCTTTCGAAGCAAGGCGGTCGACGTCCGACGTCGACGGCGCGATCAGTTTCGCGATCCGAGGTCGTTCGGAGCAGCACCGTCGCGTCGAGTCGAAAGTGCGTCGGGTGATCTCGTCGAAGTCGCGCTGATGTCGCTGATCACAGCGTTCGGCACGACACGATCCGTTGCGGAGAATTTGAAGACGTCGAGCCGGAGCTCGAGGAATTTGTGCTCGGTAGTGCGGAGAAAATGTCGACGGGTATCCTGGGTCCAGGTGGTCACATGGGAACTCGATTTGGAATCTTAGCGGCGTAAGCCAGACCGCTTGCTGTGGTAGAGGGTCGAGAATTTCGTCAGGGTCAAGAAGTGACAGTGGTTTCGAGCGTCTTAAAGCGAGGTAGGCCGTGTTAAAAATCTAAGATCGTCGGGAAGCTCGCTAAAGCTAGGAACAAATCTAGGAGGAAAGCTAAACGCCGACAAAGTGAGGGTCGACGAATGGACCACCGATAGGTGTGGTGCGCGGACGAGCACGCGCGGCGTGGTGGCGTTGACGAAGAAGATCAATAACCATGCAGCAAGCGTGCCAAGTAAAATCGCTCGGGACGAAACCGCGAAATGGGAAAGAGTTATTCCATTGGGGAAATAAGAGAATGAATTTTGACTTAAGAGTTGCGAACAATTTTCGATTTCAATTTTAATTTTATGCGAAAGAGTAGAGGCGAAGCGCCACCAGAATACGTTTATATCTTTGAGAAGGATGTAGGGCGAGCGCTACCTGCGAATGTGCGTCTTTGAGAAAGAATAGGACGGAGCTATCTATCTGAAATGCGGAAGTGCTAGACACGATTACGGTGCAATTTTAATTTTAATTTCGTCTTTGAGAAAGAAGTGGAGTGAAGAGACAGCGCAGAATCTTTGAGAATATGCGAAAGAAAGGAATAGGTTAGAGGCACATCACAGAATGGCTTGAAATATCTTAAGAGAAGGAATGAGGCGGAGCAGCTGTCCGGGACGATCTTTGAGAAGCCACGAGAGAATATCTTTGGGATAGGAGTACGGCGGAAGCTATCCAGAATCTTTGAGAATATCTTTGAAATTGCAGGGATTGCTTTGAGAATATCTTAGGAATTCTTAGAATATCTTGAGAATGCGAAATTCTTTGAAGACTGCGAGAATATGCTTTGAAAATTGATGAGATGTATGCGAGACTGCGAGAATATCTTGAGAAGGAATGAGGCGGAAGCATCTGCGCGTCTTTGAGAAGCCTGACGGAGAATATCTTAGAGAAGTCTTAGAGATTCTTAGAGAATTCTTGGGAAATGCGAGAATTCTTTGAGATTTATAATTGCGGAGATTAGAGAGACATTCTTGATATTCATGGATACGAGGATTATGCAGAAATATTTTGTAAAATGCTGGAGAATGTTTGTAGAAGTTCGTACGATGTTGAATTTTATTGAAATCTTTGTCGCGGAGAGATTTTGAAAATTCGCAGAGTGCTGGGGTTTACGTTTGTTTTGATTCGAAATGTTGATTTTATTTTGGGATTTGGGCAGGTTGCGAACGAGTGCGGCATATGAGCCTCTGAGGCGAGTGCTTTGTCTTTGCAAACACGAAGGCTTGAAGTGCTTCTGACGGTATCGTCAGCTAGCGTGAAGGTGCGTGTACGAGAATAACTCCGCTTTAGAGTCTTGCTCGGAATCGCGTTCTATCGAAATGCTACATAAAGGTGTTTATCTCTACGGATGTGCATCATCGGCGGGAATAGCTACTGCTGAAACCGTTTGTGAGCGATCTTGCATTCTTTCATCAGCGAAATGCCGTTTTGATTTGTTGCGGTCTGTTTGAAGTTGACTGCGAGAAGTATTTGCGGCGTTTTCGAGTTGAAGTTGGAGTTGTATGCAGAAATCTTTGCAGCATTCTTCGAGTTGAAGTTGAGAGTTGTATTCTTTAGGCCTTCGAAAATTATACTGAAGATGTCTTTAGGAAGTCGCTGCTGACGTTAACTCGAATTGACGTTGAAGTTGTATTCTTTGTCTGTGACGAAGGATGAAACTTTAAGGTTGAATTTAGTTAATTCTTGAAAATAACGTTGTCGTTTAGCAGTGCATTAACTGGCACGAAGACTTTAACGAGATCCGAAAATTCTGATCCGTATGATCAAAACATTTTATAATGACCGAAAGATGTTACACGTAGATTAATGACGATAAATAGGAGTAGAATCGACACGACTCTCTCGAGCGTAATATCGGAGGAAACGCTTGTAAGATTGCACGCTCGAGTTTCGATTGATCGGGGGAGGATTGGAACCTTGCCGATTTTTTGATTATATCTTTGCGCGAAACATAGCCTCGAGGGCCGCTTTTCTTATCTCGCTTTTGTTTTTACGAGAATCACATAGTGAGTGGCGCATGTTACGTTAATGATTTTGAATGTCAGCTCGCGCATTAATAATTACGAAATGTCCGCTTAATGTGAATCGCGAAATATTATAAGCATTACGAAGCCAGGCCGGAAGGCGACGTAGGCCGGAAATTAAGAGCCGAACGTGATATCCGAGTCGATTCTTTGCGAATGCGGCATGCTATACTTCGTTTTGAGATCTCTATCGGGGCCGTCTGGTCGCCCAAGAGCATAGCTCGGTTATTAGAGAAGCGTTCGCCCGTTCTTGCGAGTCGAAGTCTTATGCAAAATATCCGATTTTAGGTTTTTCGAATATCGACCCAGTCTTAACGTAAGCGAACTCGCTACTAGCCTTAATTCGCTGCGATAGAAGAGATGGTACGACTCTGACGATCATCTTGAGCAACAAGTAATGTAGCAGCCTTGCGATCAAAAAGTGTCACGATCCATTGCTCGGTTGCGCTAAGTTCGATTGACATAACGAAATCGTAGAAATCATATTGATAGAGCCTCTTGAAATTCTTTTGAAATCTTCGATTCGGGGGATTGTTGCGTTTTCCGTTGACGGGAGTTTTTATCGGCCCGTTCTTTGAAGCCCCGTCACACTGATGGTGTGCACGACGCTAATCAGAATGTCTGGTGATAGTTGGGATGATTACTGCTTTGGATAGCTCCATTGCGTTCTTTGAGCTCGGTAGCAATCCCAGACTCGGGGCTGTGTCGGGTCTGGAACATCGTACCCCTTAGCTAACCCATCAGTTGAAGGGATATACTTTGTTCGGTAGTCGGTCATAAGCCAGACCGACCTGCGCTACGTCGTCGCGAGTGGCCTCTTATTTGAGGACATTGTGTTGTGTTGTTGATTGTATCGGCCAGCAAGTCTTGTTGGACATCGTTTGAATATATTGCGATGGGTGTCGAACACTGCCCAGGGCCAGTGAGTCAAGCCAGGGAGCGGTAGAAATTTATCTTCTTGTGGCCCAGCGTACCGTCTTGAAGCCCAGTGGCTAGATCTTCTTGTGATGATGACACGATCTGGCGGTACATTACTGCTGCTTGACGCTAGTATCAGGGTCATTCAGCTCGAGTGCGTATCTCCCCGTCATTCATTTCCGCCTCCATTATTGCCATAGTATGTCAGGACTTCTCGAGTGCTTTTTTGTTGTTGGGCTCGTCGACCTTTCTCTTGCTTGTGCTGCGTCTTGATCTTCTTCTTGCTGAGTGCTGAGCAGCTGCTGATTAGTTTCTCGAAGCTTGGCTTGATGGTGGAGTCCTTTAAGCGTGAAAACTATCGGTCGAAATTGGATATTCTTGAGTAAGGCCATCGATCGACGTGTTCTTCCTGCCGGTCGGGGTTCCTTACGCTTCGTCTTCAGGATTTCTCGCGTGAAGTAGGATGCTCTTCATGCACGAAGTCTACTGTAGATTCGACTTTGCGAAATTCTGAGATCTCCAGGTAGTAATGTGGTGATGTAGCGCCGTAGTCTCTTGCGCCAGACAGATTCAAACCAGTACGTATGCACGTCTTGATCGGCCGTTTGAGCCGGTCCTGTGCAACTCATCGAATGCTGGTCGGAAAGGCCCGCTCCTGCGGGCTTGGAGGAAGAAGTAATGCCCGTTACCCCCGCGTTGCGGCGACTTGCCGGAAGTGTGCGGCATCTTGGCGACGGGGATTGCCGTTCCGACGCCAGTCTTAAAGATTGTTGGCCGCAAAACCGCTTAGGATAAGGGACGAAATCGAGAAGCTCGCCGGGCGAAGTCCCCACGTGAGATTAATGTCGCCCCAACACATTGGGCTGAGGCACCGCTCTTACTTGTTGTTCGGCCGATTTGCTTGATGTCGTTTTTACGTAAATATTTTGAGTTGAATCTTTCTCTGCGGTGGCTCGTCTCGGCTTGCGAAGCGGCACCCGCTTCGTTCGTCGGTAATGTGGACGATCTCCCGGTGGTTCGTCACCTCCGGGGATGCCTTTCTTTGTGAGTGCGTGCTTGTCCTTGCATTGTAGCCTCATGCTTCGCAGTCGTCGTTTCTTTATCTTAGCTACTGAGGCGGTGATAATTTCATCTTCCCGTTGGACGACCCTGCAAGCTCATCACCAGCTGCGTTCTCGCTGAAGAGGAGTGTCGCTCGCGGCTAACATGGCTCGGGTCTCGATGAGCGTTGATTCTGCTCAATTTGCCCTCGCATATGTCACCGTTAGGTTTTAATCTTCAATCTGACGTGCTGCTTCAGATCTTTGAGACGGAATTCGTCGCGATGTTAGCTCGAAGCTTTTCAAGCGGACTCGGAATTGACTTTGCCTTCGATCGACTTTAAGATCGAGTTGGAGGATCTTTGAGAAACATCATTTATTCTCTCGAGACGACCGGCGTCGTGCGGGGAGCCCAATCGAATCCTGCACGATCGCATTGTAGGGCAGCCCTTTTCGGGTTCTTTTAAATACTCGTTCGGGATTGTTAAGTTTCCGTTTACGAGAATGCTACACAGCCCGTCTTTGAAAGTGGCGTTGGTTTTTCTATGGTGTGGGCGGAGCGACAGGTGGTATGTAGACCGATGCTTGAGGATGATCTTTCTTCTTGCGAAGCCTCCTCTCGCAGGCACCTTTAGCATCCCGATGAGTCCGGGTCTGGCTCTCTTGCTCGATGTAGCAGGCATCTGCCGACACGGCTCCGCAACGGGCAGTACACGCCTTGGCTTAATCGTTGATTCATTGTCGGACCACATCTCCGCGTCTATCGGTATGGTCTCAGCTGGAGCAGTGCTCGCTCGGGCCGTTGCGGTTCTTGTGTGCAGTTGATTGATCTTCGGAATTCCCCCGATTGCGTTTCCGTTCGCTGTGCCTTTGTCATCTGCGCGGACTTTGAATCGAGACTCGGTGCGAACTTAGGAGACGGTAGAACGCAAGCCTCGGTAACTCTTACTGTGTAGAATGCCGCTTTCGCTTTGGTTAGCGGAGCGGCCGAGTGCAGCCGGTAGTGAATCGACGGTAGGAGCGAAGCAGATCTCGGGAGTAGTCGAGCGGCATCTGACGAGTTCTTTTCGATGCATTCCTTCTTTGGCATGGGGAGTTTCTCGACGGTCTTCGGGTTAAACATTACGATAGGCAACGCGGACTTGCTCATTTCGAGCCGCGTTTCGATAGCGCACGTCCACCGACTTGGCATCGACATCGTTGAACCCTTGTCCGACTGATGATACGTGTCGAGATCGGGCGGCTCATCTCATTGACGGCGAAGCTCTACTCACGGACGAAAGAAAAGATCGGCTTGTGGCGAACGTCGTTCACGGCATAACAGAAATTTATAGGAAGTCGGTAATCTGTCGGCGTCAATGCGGTTTCGACGAGAAGATACTTCATTCACAGCACTTGTCACTATGGCCATGGCGAATCCGCATTGCGTTTGGTGTTTAGCGCACTTCTTCTCTTTATTGTTCGTTTAATTCGAGATTTAAGCAGGAGATGCGAGACGGAGATTTGAGTTGTTGAACTAGATGGCTTGAAATCGAAGCCGGAAGCATGCGTGAAAGAGTCGGGGCCCGATGCGAGCCGAGATTCGCAGAGGCGCACCTCGAGGCACTGGCCTGCACATTGGGGGTCACGACCCCTTGAAATCGACCAGCACTCAGGATTCCGATTCTGCAGCTGTTTAAGAGTGATTAAACGGACGGATTCTGAAATCAGGAAGTGATGTTGTGTTTGCCCAAAAGAAAATGGCCAATAGCCAATGGCCAGAGTGTAATCCGGACGCGGGGAACGTGGACGCGTGCCTAGATGTGTGAAGATAAACGCACTTTGAGTTAATGGGAGAGTAGAGTTAGTCATGAAGTAGTCGCGAGAAGTTGTCGTAGCATTAAATCTACATTGCTTGTCTCTTCTGCTTTTTTTATTTAATTTAATGGATATATGTATATTAGTTTTGAAAATAAGATTTTTAAATTTTAAAATATTAGAATGAGAAAGGACGGATGCTCATTCGTTTAGCGAGTTTGGATGAACGAGCGTAATATCGCGAGATAACGCATCATTCGAAGAATAGACAGCCTACTCGATAATATCGACTCCGATCGAATAACGTAAAATTCATGGCATCCAGTTACAGTTACTGCAACGCTTTATGTGAGATCAAGCAAGTCACTGTTAATACGAAAAGAATTAAATAGGGTTTATATTATCTGAGGTGCTTTAAAACTCACTATAAGCGAGCACTATAGTTAATTCACTCAAATAATCAGAAGTCATTCAGAGAAGCTACTCGATTTAGATCGCGGGTTTTATCTTCGCGAATCGAAGGTAGGGTTTTGACGAAATTTGGTAATAGGAAATCCGATAGGTGAAAGGCGCGAGGAGGAACGGTTATTTACGGGTCAAAGAAGAAGGGTAGGGGATGTCGCGGATCTCGAGGAGGGCCTCGAGGACGTCACGGACATCTTATGGTTGGGACTTTAAATTTTGGAAAGGGTTTATTTTAATTTCGATCACTGTAATTAATTATAGGAATTACGTTTGCGTAATGTCGCGATTATACAAGCTCACTGAAAGATGGGAGGGCTGCGTCGTATCGAACCGGCAGCCTCGGAAAGCACAAGCGAGTTAGAGACATATCGCACGGAGAGGGCTGTCTAGGCTAAAAAAAGAACGGTGAGGGTTTATCTGCATGTTAGGCGGCTACACTCGAAATCACAGGAACTTGTTATTTAAAGCTAAGAGATGGTTTTTCTTGATGTCGATACGGGTTTCTTTGAAGAAGATGGTCATCTTGCCCCGTCTTTCCGAAGTCTCCGCATCTTAGCAAGGAATCCGTGATTTAGATTTAAAGTGCTTAAGTTAAAGTGAGCGTACGAGTTGTTTATTATTTTTATTGCGAGTGAGTGTGTCTGAATGTGTCATAAGTAGTAAAGAAACGATGCACGGAGCATGTTATAGCAATTTAAACGATGAAGCGTGTCATATTAAACGGAATATCTTAGTATGTCGGGAGCTAACATCTTTATAACGAAGTTAAACATCTTTGAAACGGGAAAAGTACGGAAATATAAAACGTCTTAATGAGTATATGCGAAAGTAAACGATCTAGTACTAACGGGAGTATGTCTTTGAAAAGTGGAAATATGCAAGCGAGTATAATGATAAGGAAAGTAAAGGCATGTAGCGAGATGCAGTATCTTTCTTTATCATAAATGACATTTGATTACGCGTTTATTGTTATTTTTTATATTTTATCATTTCATGAGCCAGTGATTTATTAATACTGAAAAGAGCGGAGTAGAAGTAGTAAGTGAAAGCACATGGCCCAAAACTAAAGTCTTATGGTGTGTACGAAAGAAAGTAAAGTTTGAAAGCTTCAGTAGATAAAAACGAAGGAAAAGCAATGAGAAATCAAGAGAATCGAGAAAGCTAGAAAGTCGGGAAGAAGAAAGAAAACGTCAGTGAAAACTCTAGAAAAGTCATGAACGAACAAGAAACAAAGCAGTAGTAAACTATACCAGCAATGAAAACCACACCAACAGCCCGCTAAATCATGACAAGACAATGAAAATGACAGCCTCTGGAAAAGACGCCATCGCAATGTGGTGTTTGGAATGGGCATTCAGTACTCAATATCGAATGCAGTGCGTGCGCTAAGCCGATTTCTACTGCGAAGGCGATCACAATCCAGACTCGAATAACAAAGGGGTTATGTATACACAACACGAGCGCTAACGATGACCACATATATAACCGGGGGTTATGTATGCGCGCACACGCGTCCACTTGTGGGTGTGTCTTCTGGCCGAAGCAATTGAAACAGGGACGGAGGGTCGAGGAAATAAGAAGGAGCGGCGCGAGCAACCGATTTCGAAAAGATTGGGACAGATTTCAGTGATCAGTGAGTCATCCGCAGACTCGTAGGCGGCCTCGCATATCGTACAAAGAGGCTACAAGGCCTTCTCGACGGCTCTCGGAGGGTAGGACTAGACTCACAAGAGCGCTCCTTTCAGAATAAGCGTAAAATCATGTGAAAAGAAAGAAAGAAAGCGCTGCTCGGGTCACGCGGGCCGACTATGGCCAAGTCTTGCCCAAAAACCACCGCGGCCTGCTTTAAATCAAAATCCAACTTCGATTCATACTCTGCAAAAATGGGCGCTTAAGCAAGTGTTGAAACCAAGGCCACACGCATCGACGTTGATCCATCAAGTAATTGCTGTGGCTCGTGCTCGCATACTTTTTCTTAATCGAGCCTTAACATTTAAATTCGGAGGCCGATTAAAACGAGATAAGAAATACTTCCGAATTCCGCTTAATCGATTTCGTAGCGAGTGTAGCGAAGCGAAATAACATCACCATATCCGTCAAATCTCATCTCGAAGGCGACTGTAAGACGAGAAACGAAGAGGCCCGCGGCCGAGGTCCCACGAAGGAGGCGACGAGGAGTAAAGCCCCCACGAACACATTCTAAATCGCTACAAGTGTAGCTCGCGAGCCGAGCCTTAGCCGGCCGTCCGCATCGATTCCGGACCTCATAAATACACGAAAAGGATAAATTCGCATTGAGATCCGAACAAAGGTGCGGCGGGCCCCCGAAATAAACAAACAAGGGTGCGGCAGAGTCACCACGAGGCTCGAAGAAACGACCGACGCACTGACTAAGACTGACTAACACCACACACTGGCCACAAGAGAGTCCCAAAGGCCAAAAACGACGGCGGCGGGGTTCGACTCCGGCTCTAAAACCAAGAAAACGGCAGGGGCCGAAAGACGGCTTAACGATTTGAATCAAAGCTGATCGAAGCACGGGGCTAAAAACCGGGGATATTAAGGCCAAAGCAAACTACGGTAAAACAAAAATAAATCCGATTTTAAATCACGACAGCTCGATATAGACGAAGCTGAGGAGAATAGAAGAAATCGGCCCAAACCACCACGGGCGGAAAAATAAACGGCTCGACTTCGATTCAGAGCGGCCCCCGACACGAGGCCGGCTCGAAAGCTCCGCAGGGCGAGCCGAACAACGACGGGACTCGCGAAGCCCAAACGGGAGCGAGCGGGGGAGAGGCGGGGACCAGAGAACACAAGCCGCCAAGACCGACCCCCAAGCTCTCTTTAAAATGAAATAAATTTACTTTTAAACGAGATCGCGATGAGCGAGACAAGGCTAAAAACTCGGCTAAACATAAAGTCGAACAAGCGTTTCCATACATCCTGCGTATCTGACATAAGCGCCTAATGTATTTCAAATGAAAATAAGTGTGGGGTTCCTTTAAACCAACCTAAGCTTTCTCAATATGCCTTTAATGAAGAAGAAGCCAAAAGGAGCAAAAGACAAGCTCCACATGCATATAAAACTAAATAAACTACTCCATATTCCACATTAAGCTTATCACAAATGAAGTAGATAGGAGGTAGCCATAGCACGCCATTTTAACCACGAAACTAAGCCCATCTTAAGGAAAACAACATATATGTGTAACCTCAAATTTAAAAGCTAGAGCTGAAGGAGCCAATACACTCGGTTGAGAACTCAAACAAACCCACGCGCAGCTGCTCAACAATAGACAAACTAGCGCGACCTGGGCTCGAAAATCGAGCGACACAAGCTCCACGGGTTTCGAGGAGCAAGACAACAGCACTCCTCACCTCACTCGCACACAAGCTGCAAGAAGAGCACGTGAGCGACGGGGAAGAAGAAAAGAGAAAGGAGAGAAATGGAGCCTTCGAAAACTAAGGGTATCCAACCTTCAAACTCTTCCCGAAATGAGGCTTAAATAGCCGGAGAAACGAAGAAGAGGGCAAGCCGAGCTCGCCCAAAGCCATCGTCACTCACACAGAGTCCAGCGGCTACAAAGGGACGGGTCGCACCATCACGGGACCCACGCACGCGGGGAGAGGATTGAGAGAAGAAGGAGGAAGAGGCATTGGGAAGTAGAGAAGAACTTCCCCGATTATGCTAAGGAGGCGGCTCGGCGGAGGCCCGATGCTCGAAGAGGAAAGCCCCGTATCGAGAAGGAGGAGCTCGAGCGGAGCGTCCCGCAACGTCACCTCCCATGGCGTGAAGAGGAGAAGGTTTCGTACAACGGGATGAGACTAGGCGAGGAGAAGAAGCCCATCCGAACCAAGCTAGGGCAGAGGAGCAAACCCGCGGGAAAGAAATGACGAATGGCGCCAGGCGAGTGCGGGGGAAGGGATAGGAGGCGGGTGCGTGAGTTAGGGATATAGGATTTTAAGATTTTTTTTTTTTTTAAAAAATAAAACTCATTTTATTAAGTTTCGTCAAATTTTCGCGTCGCGAACTCGTGCTCGAAAACGTAGCAAGCTATATGTCTTTCCCAAGCAAATTCGACGTCCCGGATGCAACGGCGCAGTCCGTTTCTTGATCCGAGGTCGTTCGGAGAACCTCGTCGCCGGTCGAGTCGAAAGTGCGTCAAATTCGATCTCGTCAAATTCGACCTTGATGTCGCTCGTTACGGCATTCGACCCCGATCTTGATCCGTTGCGGAGGAATTTGAAGACGTCGTGGCCGGAGCTCGAGGAATTTGTGCTCCGTGTAGTGCGAGAAAATGTGCACGAGGCTATCACTAAGGTCCAGGTGGTCCACATAGGACCGATTTGGAATCTTAGCGCTAATTCCGGCCTACTCCGTCGTAAGTTAGCAGGTCGGGAATTTCGTCCGGGATTCCAAAAGAAGTATCGAAGTGGTTTTCGAGCATACTAAAAGCGAGTAGAGGCCCATTCGCTAAGAATCAAGAATCGTCGGGAAAGCTCACAAAAGCTAGAGCCTAATCACTAGAAGGAAAGCTAAACCTCGACAAAAGTGAGGTCAACAGTACTGCGGTGGTCTAAAACTACTAAAAAGGATATCTACAATAGGTATGGATGCAAAAATCTGAGAAATTCCAGTTTGAAAAATGTTTCATCAAGTCGTTGTCATTATCGTCAGGTTCTCGAAGTTTGCATATCGACTCATAAATATGACACAAGGACATGATTCAGCGGAGGAGTTTTTTTGGGCAACCTTTAAAAAACTGTCTGTAGACCTTGGTGACGTTCTAGCAGGGAGAAAACCTGAATCGAAGAAACCGACGAAGAAGAAAACAATTCCAAATCTAGAATGTTCTGTGAACGACCCTGCAAAGATGAGGCCGAAATGGGTGTCAACATTGAGGTTGAAAGGATATTGGGAAAAAACTAAGAAATGCAAAAGTAAAAGGTGGTTGCTTGAGTAATGCTTTCTTTCTAAGTATATTGAGTTTTGTTCTCCTGTTGGTAATAATTTTGAACTTTGATTTCAGGAAAGGAACAACAAGCGTCATCTAGCTGTGAAACAGTTAATATATTCGAAGAAATATTGACAGATTGTCTGACATAGGTACGTTCAATTGATTCAAATCAGCAGCTTTCCGACGAAATTATGAACTTCAAGTTTACCTGGTATAACATCGTTTCGCAGGAATACTTATGAATCGCATACGATCGATACATACACAAGAATGTTAATAGATTACCATAGTTGAGTGATATGCTTGTTTGTACTACTGATATGATATAGATGTATTTATTGTAAATGTAGTTCGTATTATGTTTGACAAGTTGTTCAGTTTATATTTTGTTTGAGAAATAATTCTGTACATATTATGATTGACAAATAGTTCTGTTTGAATGATTAGAATTCATTCTGTGCGTTGCCAACTATAGAATAACAAACATAAAAGAGAAGTTTTATTCTGAATGTAAATAATACGTAAATAATACGCTAATAACACGCAATAACACGTCAGAAACACAACAAAAAAGACAACTTAAGACAATATAAACTTAAAATAATACTAGAATAACACTTAAGTAACAATAGAATAACACGTGCTTAAATAGTAACAACATGCAGGAAAATATTCAAATTCACTATTGTTGCACCTACCTAAGCAGATTTAATTTTGTCATTCACGTGTTAATCCCGTGTTAATAACATGTTATTTACACGCGAATAGCACGTGAGTAAGAAGTTAATAATTTAACGTGAATAACATGTAAATACCACGTGAGGAACACCTAAAATAGCGGTGCTTGTGTTACCGCGCCTTTGACTCACACATTACACTGTGTTACCGCGGCTTTTAATCGGCAAAAAATCGTGTTATTCTGGAATATTCCGTGTTATCCGCGGCTTTAAATCAACCTACGGTCGCGGATATAATACGAGCATAACACCATAACAACCCTTAACCCAGATAAAACCAACTATCATTCCACGATAATACTCGATATCAATAGCTCAATAAGCCAATTAAACATCAGAGTAATACTTTAAGTAACACCTCAAAGCTCAATATTTTATTCAAATAATACTGAAAGGTAACACCAAAATAATACTAACATTAGCTTCGTAATAATACTAAAGCGTAACAACCGTAATAACACCGACACATATTCTTGTCTTGGCAAGTAGAGATACATTTAGGCAGTTCACAATGTCTATCCAGAACTTTATTCGAATAAGTTCGCTTATTCGATAATCATGATGATAAAGCGGTGATCACGCATAAGTTGTTTGTCTGTTTTGGTTTGAGCGTTTAGAAAAAGCACTTGTTTACGTATAAATAATCTATTTTCGTCATTTTTTTGATAAAATGGAAGAACCAGAATGAGCGATGCAGCAAAAAAAGATCACATGAAACACTATGGACACATACATGAAGACCTTCCACTAGCAATGTAACCACTATTGCAAAATCAGAACAACAAAACAAGCAAATCTTATGTATTTCATCTTTGTTCCATAAAACCAGAGAAACTGTGAATGGTGTTGCTATGATTGTAAAACACACAACTTCGATATATCGAATAAAGGATTCAAACTCACTGCTGACTCTAGCAAAAAAACCGGAGGATGATCAACGATGCGTCGAGCTGCCAGGCCTCTCCAATGATCCGATCGAGCCGCTCCATGCGGTGATCGGCGAAGCTCGATCGACGAGGGTGCGTCGTCATCGAGCCGATCCCTGAGGAGCCGCACCTCCTCCAAGCTACTCCAAGCGGCTGACGCTGCGTCCGTCCTTCGAGACCAAGATCGATAAGCCGGGGAGAAATGGAGGGTAGAGATCGAAGAGAAGCGGGAGAGGACTGCGTGAGTTCGAGACGACGACGGAGGGGAACAAGAACGACACCACCCGAGATCTTGCGGCCGATGGTGGAGTCTGGAGGCGAGCTTCAACAGCGGGAGCTTCGTCTTCGTTTGGAGATCGGACCTCCTCTGAGCGAACGAACCTCCTCGTGCGGCCTGGGAACGAAGGAGGGCGACTGCGATCGAGAAGGTTGAGGGCGAGAGCGGGATTTCTATCCTAAACGCGCTAGTATAAGCGGAACGCGGGGGACTCTCCGCTTCTCCCTTTCTTCAGAAAAATCGCTAAGCGATTATTGGGTGGTACGAAGAAGCTTACCCAACGCTTTTTTCAAACACTGCGGCGGCGTTTTGAAAACACCGCCGCAGTTCAATAAGCTGCTCCAAACGGGACCATAAACCCTACAGAAAAAATCCCAAAACCTACTTAATCTAAACCCTAAAACAAAAAAATCACCTAACAATCACCTCAGGTTCTTCAAAGTTCAGGGAGAATGATGGGTTCAAGTCCTCAAGCATTTCACCGTCCATGGAGAAGTCTGTCGAAATCGAACCCCTAAACCCTAAGAACCTGAGCTCCGAAATATTTTTCTAGCTGCCAATCGAACAGTACCATCTTCCTTCCTCGGGCGGCAAAATATTTTTATGGGAACAGGTGGGAAATTGAGTGGGTCTAGAGCCGGGCCGGGTCACAAATTGTGCGAAAGTAATATTTCCTTCGTTTTTCTGGGTGGGGCCGGGATTCCCACGTCGCGACATCTTATAGGCCTTCGCAAGTAGCTCTACGTGCGGAGTCCTGAGGGAAAAATTTTTCCCAGAGTTGAGGCCTCATAAGCAACCCCTGAAGAGCCATCCAAAAACTGGTCAACCTTCTCAGATTCCTGGAGAAAAGGCGGACTCCATAGTTGAAAATTTTAACGTTGAACATCCTCCAGCCGGTAGGGCGGTGGGGAGTGAAGCTGGCCCTCCACCACCTATTCGACACGAGATCATTACTATCTCTGTGGCAATAGTTTCCATCCACAATGAGCCCAATAACAGCCCTGCTACAATTTCTATACCAGAACCGGCTTTAATTGAGACCGGAGATGATCCTGTGGTGGAGAGACCTTCTTTAGAGTTGGGACATTCATAATTCCTTCCTCTCCTGTTGCATTACCTGAGGCGCATGTAGGAGTAAGACAGGAGTTGAAGGAGATCAATCTATGTTCTATAGAGGGAGACACTCTTCAAATCTTATTTGATACCATGAACGATGAATGACAAACACAAAAATACAAGAGAAAGAAAAAAGGGTTGGTGGAGCTGAAGAATCTGCAGGAGGACAGCATGGCTATAGCAAGTGGCAGCACTTACAATGTGTTACTGGATTCCCTCTCTAGAGCTAGGAGGGGTAAATCCTCTTATAATGATTAATCTCATCTGTTGGAATGTTAGGGGCTTGGCTTATCCTAGGGCCCTTAATAGACCTCTTAACTTAAACAGGATGTACAAGTTATGGTTAATTGCACTTCTTGAACCTATGGTGACCAAGCATGTTACAAGCATCTCTAACAAGTTTTCAGGTTTCCAACTATCTTCCAATTCTACTAACAAAATTTGGGTGTTCTTTAGGCATGAAATTAATTGAAAAATCTTAATTAATCACCCCCAATTCTTGCATCTTTCTTTGCAATTAGCTGGGGAGTCTTGTTTGGTTACCATCATTTATGCTAGATGCTCTCAATCTTCCAGAATCGAGTTACGGAGAACCTATTAAAAATTGGGCAATCTATCTCTGAAAAGTGGCTGGTGGGTGGAGATTTCAACTGCTTAGCTTCTCCTGAAAAATTGGGTGGTCGGCCTCCCAATATTAAAGCCAAGTCCTTCTTCCTGGATCAAATGCAACAAGCTGGATTGTATGATTTGGGGTATTCTGGACCTGACTTTACTTGGAGGAGGGGAAAACTATCGGAAAGGTTGGATAGATTCTTAGCTAATCCGGATTGGATGAATACCTTTTTACACACCAATATTCAGCATTTAAATATGGCAGGGTTTGACCATAGACCCTTATTGATTACCATTCAAGGTTCCACCAATCAATCTAGTAAGCCAGTTTTAGATTTCTGAATATGTGGATCTCTCATCCTGATTTTTTATTGCAAGTGGAACAATATTGGGCTGTAATACAACACCCCAACCCTTGGATCAAACTGTGGCTGCTGCAGAAAAAACTGACTCAACACTTAAAGACATGGAATTAGCATGTTGTAGGGAATGTGCACTCTAAGGTTACTGAAGCTCAGAGATTGGTTTCTGATATTGAAGGTCAAGTTCGGACTAATTCAGCTTCTGAAGCTGAACTTTTGCAAGCCCATGAAAATCTCCTCCAAGCCATCACCGTGGAAGAAGAATTCCTGATGCAGAAGGCAACACTTACTAAATTCTGGGAGGGAGACAGGAACACAAAATACTACCATGTGTGCATTAATTATAAAAGAAAATGTAAAACTATTTACAAGGTTAAATCCAAGGGGAAATGGGTGTATTCTGATGACTTCGCTAGTGATGCAGTCAACTATTTTCAAGAACTTATGTGCCAACCTTCCACTGACAGAACACATATTTATGGTAATCTCCTTGTAGCTGAGAGAGATTACACTAGCCAGCTTAACCTTACATTCATTCCAACTGAAGAAGAAATTTGGACTGCTTTATACTTAATTGATAATAATAAGGCAGCAGGCCCTGATGGATTTTCAGCAAAATTTCTACAACGTGACTTGGAAGATTATTAAAGGGGACATTATTGAAGCCATCCAGAGTTTCTTTAGGGGAGTGGATCTCCTAATTATTTTAAATCCTCTACTATCATCCTCATACTTAAAGTTAACTCTCCTAAAGCCTGGGAATAATTCAGACCTGTTAGCCTCACTAATGTATTAACTAAGGTCATCAGCAAGATTCCAGTTGCCAGAATCTAGCCTCATCTACCCTTCCTCATTAGTGAAAACCAATCGGCTTATCAAAGGCAGAAACATTGTTGATAATGCTCTTCTTGCTCAAGAACTACTGCTGGATCTGGATAGGAAATACAGGGGTGGAAATGTCATATTCAAGTTAGATATACAGAAAGCTTATGACGCCATACATTGGGATTTCATTGATGAGGTTCTTAAAGCTCAGGGTTTCTCCAATCACTTCTCTTCTCTCATCAAGAGATGGCTCTCCAACAACTCGAATTCCATTCTGATTAATGTGCAGGCTGTTGGATACTTCAAATCTTTTAGAGCCATTAAACAGGGAGATCCCTAATCACCCACCATCTTTATTTTAGTATTTGATTTCTTATCCAGAATGCTAAACCAACTAGCGAGACAATCTCCCCACACTCTGTTCCAACACAAATCTAACATTGTCATATCTCACTTGGCTTATGCTGATGATCTCATAGTATTTTCTTAGTGCACAGATTAAAACCCACATTAAACACTGGATTGCTGATTTTACTGGGATCAACAACAACTCATCTTATCTTCGCTACCTGGGGTTTCAATTGCTTAAAGGAAGGGTTAGACAAATACAATTTAATGATATACTGGCTAAGATATCTGAGAAGCTGAATTGTTGGACTCATTCATTCTTGTCTAATGGGGGAAGACTTACTTTGTTAAGAAGTGTATTATCTGCCTTCCCCTCTTACATTATGCAAATGGTGGTACTCAAGAAAAGCACACAAATGTTATTAGAAAGGAGCTTTAACAGATTTTTGTGGTCGGGCCAAAGAAAATAGAAACATTGGGTCAGTTGGAAGACGGTTTGCAAACCATTAGCAGCTGGGGGATTTGGATTCAGAAGTTTTCAGCAACTGAAAACTATCAATTTCTCTAAACTCTAGATCAGGTTCAGGGCTCAAGTCTCCCTATGGGCCAGGTACATGGCTGGTAAGTATTGCAAAGATCGACACACTCTTAGATAGTGCAAAAAGCTGGAGATTCTAGAATCTGGCGCAACATGCTAAAAGTTCGAGAGAAAGCTGAAGAGCTATTTTTCTGGAAGCTGGGGGAGGGTCACATTCACTTTTGGTTGGATAATTGGACTACTGGTTTTGTCCTCCACCCCCATTATTCTCATCCAATTAATGGGTATCTTAAAGTAGTGGACTGCTGGGAGGGAAATAATTGGAATGTAGCTGCTCTCAGGAACCTTTTAGAACCATCTCAAGTGCGTTTGATTAACCTTCAACCCTTTGACCGAACTAAAAAGGATAAACTAATCCTAAAAAAAGCTCCATCACAAAGTCTGTCGTCATTCATTTGTAGCTAATGTGAACAATATCAGACAATCCCTTGGGGGAAGATGATTTGGGGGAAATTTCTCTCCCCGTCTATGTCATTTTTCTGTTGGAGGTTCTTCCTAAAACTACTCCCTACAGATGATATTCTGAAACTCAAAGGACTGAGAGGGCCTTCCATGTGTTTATTTTGTAAGACAAGTGAGGAACACCTACTTCACATGTTCTTCCATTTCTCGTTTGTACAGGAGGTCTGGAGTAAGGTAATTCAATACCTTGGCGTCTCCACATTGTTTTTAACTTGGCAAGATTTTCAGAGGTGTTGGCAGGATTGGCACTCAATTGGACTATTCCCTATCCCTTGCATTGTGGCTTGGTTTGTCTGGATGGCTAGGAACCAAAAGAAGTTTGAGGATATTTGTTTACCACCTTCTGTTGTGGCTGCCAACTGTTTAGCTTATCTAAATAGACTTCAAAAACATAAAAGCCTGCTGATCCCAGGAAGGCATGCATCTGAATGTAAAGCAAGAGGACCGTTGGCATTGGTAACTTATTGGAAGAAAACCTCCCCTGGTTGGGTGAAAGTAAATACAGATGGGAGCTTTCTAAAATTCGAAGCTGGCATTGGAGGAATATTTAGAGACTACAAAGGAAACTGCATTTCATTCTTCCATTACTGCTAAAGATGCTTTGGAGGCTGAATGTATTGCTATTTTTTGGGCTGCCCTCTTTGCCAACAAAATGTCTTGTTCTAATATATGGGTGGAATCAAATTCTCTTATTTTGGTGAACATCCTCAACAAGGAAGTGGGCTGTCATTGGTCTCTACTATTCTGCATCCATATTATCTTGCTCTTACTCTCCCCTATGATCTACAGGATCTCTTATATCCCGAGAGAGGCCAACAAACCTGCAAACTACTTGGCAAAATCTGGGTTGCATCTCCAAGTTCCCATAATTATTAACAATGTGGATCCTTTTCTTTTTTTTCTTTTGGATGGAGACAAATTAGATCTCTATTTTGATAGACCCTTGTAACCTTATATATATATATATATATATATATATATATATATATATAATTTTTTTCTACCACTTTTTGGGCTCACAGGTAAACTTTCTTTTATTTACAGCCTTTTTTGTGTGAGTTGTATTGAGGAAGGTGAAACCCATAGAGGTGTGTTCAATGTATTTTTTTGTCTTTATGGTTTCATGAGATTCACCTCTCCACCCCATTTTGTACTCACTTCTTTATATTAACATATAGGGAGCCACAAGCTGCTTCTTTCTCCTATATATATATATATATATATATATATATATATATATGATACAATACCTTAGTAAAATCAAAAGGTAATTTAAGATGATTACTTGATTAGGTTATTAGTTTATTCTTTTTTCTTGAATTATAATAAATTTCAAATAAATTAATATTTAGAAGTTATAGTGAATTTAAAATATTTTAAAGTTACAAATGAGATATAATTGGATGTTAATACATATGATAATTATTTTGAAGATGATGAAAGCATAAATGAGGCCACTATGGACCTTGAACTCCGTAGAATATTTAAATTTTAAGTGAATGACTACCTAAAATCAAATTTCAAACTATCATTTTATATCAATATTTAATATTAAGATTTGTGATTTATATTTTTACGATATTAAATTAAATCAACTTATCAAGATTTAGTGGTATTTGTTAAATTTTTATTTTTAATTTTATGATTTTCTGCTTTTCTTAAGGCTTACGATTTGATCTGCTTCAAGGCTTACGCCTTGCCTCGCTAAGGCAATACAACTTGGTTCTCTATTTTGCCTTTTTATACTTCTCCCGACAACGACACCTTACGGTATATGCAAGTTTCCTGTCATTCGAATAATATATAGTAAGTTATCGTTTCCTCAAGAGTCATAAGTAATTAAATAGAAAAAGTGAACTATCTATGCTCTTTTTATTCAACAAGTTTGATTCATAGTTTTCCTCTAATCTAAATTTTTACAAATAAGACAGATTGTTAAAATATTGGAACACACTTGATTTGTAAATTTTGTTCCCTAATTTTTCACACTAATATGAGTTAATTTAGATATTAGTCAACCATGAACAATATGTTTTCTAGTCTCCGTTCATAACATAGAAAACTTAATAACTTCTAGTTCACTATATATCTATATGAAATATTAAGATTATTGTTTTTACTTTTCTCTTTTAAGATTGCAAAATTTTAATAGATGTATATTTACATAATTTAAATCTTGTCAAGTTACTCCTTATATTCTTTCAGGATTCTTCTGATATCTTTATATCCCATTGAGTTTGAAATAAATAAATGAACCTTTCACATATTCAATGAAAATGAAGTAAATTGAATAATTTATAAATGGACTTGAAATATCATTTCATGCAGAAACTTAAGTTATAAATACACAACCATTTAGTTCAAACACTTAGTTCCTAGTCATTTGCATCAAAATAATAAAAATCCTTGACATTAATAAATTTAAAGTGAAGTACAAATGAGATGAGAATGATAAAAAATCAGTTTTTTAATCTCCAATTATGTCTCTCTTTATCGCCCAGATACTTTTTAACAGGTTTTTTCTTGTTTTTTCACTTTACAAGCACACTCACACATTAAGGTTGACATTTTAAATACACACAGTCTACCCTTACTGTCTAAACGATAATAAACTCTAGCACATGTGCCCGCAGACATAATTACTCCTGCAATTGCTCCTTAACTCTCAATCCCACTCTGAAACTAAACTCAATCTATTTTGTAAGGGCTGTCCCATCTTGCCTGGTGGAGATTTTTTGTTGATGGGTTGGATATCTATTGTAGATCGGAAGATTTCTATCTAAATAATCGGACACGTCATAAAAAATAATACGCTCTTCCGAAAGATAAAAAATATTACCTCAAAATGGATTTAATCATTGGGATGAGGAAAACCTACAAGATTTGTGGGTCTACGGAACCAAATGTTTTTTTCCCTATTTTAGTGGTATGTATCCTTACTAGGGAAATCTCTTGTAGTTAATTACATCCAAAAATTGTGGCTCTCGAGAATACGCATGATTAAATTATTGGCTTATGTTGTGCATCATTATTTGGTAAGTGTATGTAGGATTGATATTTAGAACTTAGTTTTGATGGACTTGTGCTTTGAAACAATTTGCATGAAATTTGAAGGGTTAGAACTTACAGTCCAATAACGATGTATCATGGAAATGCCCAGGAAAAGTGTTAGTACTATGGGAAGAAGGCTTACCTTGGGGATTGAAAATTGATAAACTTGTCTAGAAGGGGTTGATTTTTGGATTTCAAAAAATAGATTTGGTTTGAAAGAGCTTGATTTGATTGAAAAAAAAATGATTTGGATGACTCAATTGAGCTGAAAACTCAACTTGCCTGGATTTAATTTTGTTTGACAGTTAATTTTGGGCTAACTTATTTTGATTGATTAGAGTTTTTCCAAGTTATTGAGGTTGGTTGTCTGAAGCGTGTTTGAAGGGTTTTTGATGTTTGCTTGAAGATGCTTGATTTGGTTTAAGAGTGTTTGAATTTGTTTGTTTATATGTTTGAAGTTTATCGTAGTTATTTAAAATTTATTTTTAAGGTTAATTAAAATTATTTGGTTTGTTTAACATTCATTTAAAACTTGATTGGAGTTTGTTTTAGGTTTATTTGGGGTTTATTGAGGTGTTTAGAGTTTTTCTTGAAATTATTTGATTTGTTTTAAAATTATTAAATGTTACTTTAATTAGTTTAAAGCCGTTAAAAGTTGATTTTGAAATTATCTATAATTTGTTAATTTATTAATGTTTTTAAATTTTAAAATCTGTTAAGGCTTATTAAATTTTATTAAGGTTTTGTTAAAATTTGATCAAAGTTAAATTTAGTTAATTTAGCTAAGGTTTGCTAAAGTTGATTAAAATTTGTTAGATTGATTAAGGTTTGTTAATGTTGTTATAATTGATTTTTTTTTTTGTTAGTTGAATTGGTTAAGGTTTGTTAAAGTTGTTAAAGTTTGTTAAATTTGATATGATAGATTTTAAAGTGAGCATCTTCTTTTAGTTATTAGAAGTTTTAGTTAAAAGTATGGTTTGAATTTGAGGATTTAAATTTGACAGGTTGAAGTTAAGGATTTGAAAGTTGAAGGTTTAGATATGAGGGCTTAAATTTGAAAGTTGAGCATATAAATTTGATGTTTTGAAAATGAAGATTTTGATATTGAGGTTGGAGGTTTTGTATTTGAGATATGAGATTGTAGGTTTGGTTTTCTCAAGTTTTACCCTAGACTAAGGGGAAGGACAGGTGGAAGGATTTCCAAATAGAAGTGATGCCCTAACTCAGAATAAACCTAGACTAAAAAAGAGGCTAAATGAGTGGAATAACCTAATTTCTGGGAATAATGCCATCGGGTTCGATGCCTTTGACTTTCATCGGCCCTAGTATATTAGGATCCTTAGACTATTAACTAGCTAGATAGTTAGAGGTCTTCACGGTTACCATAACGATGGAGAATGTTGATCTTCATATTAGGTGGTTTGTGGTGTCTTTATCAATAATTATGGGTTACTTCATCCTTTGACAGCTACATAATCAAAGGTGGCAAGACTGTTTGTTCTATATGTCCTAGTTTTTACTACTACTTAAAGGTATCTAGTAAAATAACCCAGACTTTTAGACTATACTATTTAAGAGTGTGGCTGATCCCCGACATGGTTTATAAGTTGGTTAGCCTCGAGTTCATAATTGATTTGCTTAATAGTTGTTTGCATTGCTTAAGTTGGTAAATTGTAATTTTATTTTTGGGGTTTGGTGTTTAATTCATGATTTGTTTGATCTCTAGTTTGACGGTTATTATGAAAATCAGGGTTTAGGTTCAAATTTTGCATTTGGTTTTCTATCATAAGAGTTCTCCATTGATTCCTCTCCCTTGGTTTAACTTTAAGTGTTTGTTTTATTGTTCTGTGTTGAGTTTGCACATTAGAAAAACTTCGTTCGAGCTTTCATATTTACATTGTTCACGCTTAAGTTTCTTTCACATGCTTGCTTGTCAATTTTTCACATATGAAAAGATAATCTTTGTTCATAAAATATTTTTCATACAAAGTTTTTATTAGCATGTGAATCAATCTTAACATGGGATGTGTATGCAGGAAATTGCTATAGAAAAGCCTGTAAATCACATGTTCCTGAATTAGAACATGTTTATTCTTGAGTCTCACCTATAAACATGTATATGTCTTGCATAAGGTAACATATTCATGAGGATTTGCAAAATTATGTAATGTTGATGATGATTGGTGAGCTCACTCATATTTGAAAAATGTTTCAAATTTATTCAAAAGATTTTCTTAAGATTAGGCTCGTTTGAGTTTTGTTTCTTAAAAAATTTATTTTAGATTAAAAAAATGTTTTACAAAGATTTGTAGAATTTTATTTGAATATTATTTTGAAGGAGTTTTGTTTAAATTTCTTTTTGAAAAGCTTTTTTTATGTTTTATTTTAAAAGAACTTATTTTTCTTCTGTTTGAAAAAGGCTTTGTTTAAATTTAAAGAAAAGGTTTTCTTTTTGAAGAAGACATTTTGTTAAAGTTTTATTTGAAGAAGTTACAATTTTTGGAAAGGTTTTAGGAAAAGCTTTATTTAATTTTTGGAAAGGTTATGCTTGAAAAAGTTACAATTTTTATTTAAAAGAAGGTATTGTTAAGTTTTCTCTTAGAAAAGGATGTGTTTATTTTGAAGAGATTTTGATTGGATTTATTTTATTTTAAATGACTTTTTAAACATTTTAAGTTTTAAACTTATTAGAAATGTTATTTATATATTTTTATTGAGTCTTATTGTTGGAAGATTTTATTTGAGTTTTTAAGAGGTTTTCCTCGAAAAGATTTCATTAAGTTGGATTTTTTTGAAATGTCCTTCTCAAAACAATATTTTGTTTTTTCCTTTTAAATTTTTAAGATTTTTTTTTTTATTAAGAATTCTATGAACATTGCCGTTGCCGGTCCCAAGCCCGGATGTGAAAAGTGGAGGGTTGCGTTAGATAGTCGACAGCCAGCTTAAAACTTGTCGAAAAAAAAATCATTACATGAATCCTTTTGATCATTGTGTAAGTCTTGAGGCGTCCCTGAAGCGACGCGTCGTATGGCTCGAATACGATGGAAAGTGTGCAGAGGCCGCTACACGTGCGCCGGGTGTAATGTCGAAGTAGCGAGGTTCCCGCATTACGGACGAATGCGGGTAAGAAGTTAGTCATGATACTTAGTATTAGGATAGGATCCTGGAATATAGGTACTCTCAATGGTAAACTAATGGAATTGGTTGATATTATGATCCATAGAAAGATAAATATCCTATGTATTCAGAAACTAAATGGGTTGGAGAAAAGGCTAAGGAGATTGATAACTTAGGTTTTAAAGCTATAGTATTCACAGTAAGAGTCGATCTTAGAAATGGTGTAGGTGTAATTATAGATAAGAGTTTGAAAGATAATGTTGTCGAAATTAATAGAGTTGGAGATAGAATTATTGCGACTTAAGATTATTATTGATACTTAAGATTTTTAATATTATAATTCGCTTATGCTTCCTCAAGTTGGTTTAGATATAAGCTCTAAAGATAAATTCGGAATGATACTGAAGACTTAATACACTCGATACTCTCGAAGAAAAAATTTTTATTGGGGAGATTTAAATGGACGTGTCGGTAGAGTGGTAGAAGATTTCGAAATATTCACAGTAGGTTACGGTTATGGAGCGATTAATGAAGAAGGTAGAGCGATTTTAGATTTTCTTTAGCGTATGATATGATTATTACTAATACTTTATTCGAGAAAGAGATGAAGCATCTTATTACTTATAAGAATGAATCTAATAAAACACAAATTGATTATTTTAACATGAGAAGAAGAGATCGTCGAGATTGTAAGGATTGTAAGGTTATTCGAAGTGAGCGATTAAGTATCTGACATCGATTATTAGTTACAGATTTTAAGATGAAGAGTTGTAAAATAAAGAATACTGTAGGATTCAACATCGTAGAATAAGATGGGGCACACTAAAAGACACGAAATAAAATTATTTTTATGAGTAAAATTCAAGATTTAAATATTTGGGATGTTTATGAAGACGCGAATGTTATGTGAGAAAAATTAACTAATACTTATTAAACAAGTGATTAAAGATGTCTTGGAGAATCAAAAGAAAAAGTTTCATAAATAAAAATAGTTGGTGGTGGAATAATAATGTACGAGAAATGATAAAATATAAGAAGTTGTCTTATAAAAATTGATTTAAATGTAAAAGCGTAGAGAACTAGGAAAAATATAAAACGGCCGCAGAGAGTGTAAAAGAATAATCCGTGACGCTAAAAATTCGCTTTTAGTGATCTTTATAACATGTTGAGATACTTAGGAATGTGAAAATTATATGTATAAACTAACAAACAAAGAGAAAAGAAATGTAAAGATTTAACTCAAGTAAAATGTATTAAAGATGAAAATCAAAAAGTGTTTTTTCTTAGAAAAAGATATTCAACATAGGTGGGTGAGTTATTTTGATAAAGCTTTTTAATGATGATGTCGAAAATACGATTGACGCTTAGTGATCTTAATATCGTTAATAATAATAAAACTTTTCATTTTTACCGTCGTATTAGTAAAAAAGAAGTTGATGAGGCTTTAAAGAAACCAAGGGGAAAGTCACGTAGGACTGATGATATCCGATTGAAGTGTGGAAATGTTTAGGTGATTTGGGGGTTTTACGGCTTACTAAACTTTTTAATATTATTTTAAAAACTAAAAGGATGCATGAGGAGTGGAGAAAGAGCATTTTGGTCCCCATTTTTAAGAATAAAGGAGATGCACAAGAGTGTGCAAATTATAGAGGAATTAAATTAATGTGTCATACTTTAAAATTATGGGAGAGGGTAATTGAACATAGGTTAAGACGTATTACGAAGATTTCTCATAATCAATTTGGATTTATGCCGGGCAGGTCTACCATGGAAGCTATATATTTATTGAGAGGTTTGAAGGAGAAGTACAGGGATAATAAGGATGATCTACATTTGATTTTTATTGATTTAGAAAAAGCTTACGATAAGGTTCCTAGAGACGTTCTTTGGAGAGTCCTTGAGAAGAAAGGTGTTGATATGACTTATATTTAAGTCATTAAAGATATGTATGCTAGAGCTGTTACATGTGTTCGAACTGAAGGAGGATTGACCAAGTGTTTTACTATTTCGTTGGTTTACATCAAGGATCGGCTTTAAGCCCATATCTTTTTGCTTTATTTATGGATGGTCTTACTTGGGCATTTACAAGAGGATGTACCTTGGTGTATGCTTTTTGTTGATGATATCCTCCTTGTGGATAAGACAAGAGAAAAAGTCCGGGAAAAACTTGAATTATGGAGGTCTACATTGGAGTCTAAAGGTCTTCGTTTGAGTAGAACTAAAGCTGAATACATGGAATGTAATTTTAGTAATAGTAGGTCTAGTGACAGCATTGTAACTTTGGGTGATCAAATTATTAAAAGGTGTGAACGATTTAGATATCTCGGGTCCATTGTTCAAAGCGATAGTGATATAGATGGGGATGTTAATAGTAGAATTCAGGTTGGTTGGTTGAAGTGGAGGAATGCGTCCGGCCTATTGTGTGATAGAAAAGTACCGCTTAGATTGAAAGGAAAATTTTATAAGATGGTGGTGATACCTTCGATGCTCTATGGTGCTTGAATGTTGGCCTTTAAAAGAGAAGCATAATGTTAAGTTAAGTGTTGCCGAGATCAGAATGATTAGGTGGATGAGTGGCTTTACACTTAGAGACAAAATGCGAAATGAATATATCCGTAAAAGGGTTAGAGTTGCACGAGTGACGGATAAAATTAGAGAGAGTCGCCTTAGATGGTTTGGTCACATTAGACGTCGACCACCTGATGATCCGATTAGGAGAGTAGATGTTTTAAATACATCTTATGTTAAGAAAGGCGAGAGGCGAGACCTAGGAAAACTTGGGCTTATTGCATAAAAAATGATCTTAATTTATTAGAATTAAACGAAAATTTGACACTAAATAGGACGCAATGGAGAAAAAGGATTCATGTAGCCGACCCCACTTAGTGGGATTAAGGCTTTGTTGTTGTTGTTGTTGTTGTAAGAATTCTATGCTTAAGTTTAAAATAAGTTTATAATGAGTTTAGAACACACATAAGCTTACCTCACCTTATAAGAATTACTGTTTTTTTTTCTTTTTTTTGGAGCTCACTCAAACTTATATAAAAATAATTATTTAAGAGCATATTTAAGTTTATATATATACTTATAAAAGAGTTACAACTGAGCATATTTAACATACATACATACATACATCCATGCATGCATGTGCATGCATGCATGCATACATACATACATATAATAAAAGCATTTACTTTGAGCATATTTAATTTATTTATGTTCATAAAAATAGTTATGTTTTATGGGTTACCTTAGTATTCTTACATGAGTTTTGCAAATCTCTCCTTTTATGCTTAGCCTCTTGGGATAACTATTTCTTAATACTTAAGCACCATATAGATTCCCTTGTTTGCATGAAATTCAAATATCCCAACTTGCTTACATGCATGAAAAACATTCACATAGCAACCCAACTTGCTAGCTTGCATTGAAAATATTCATGTAGCAATCCAACATGCTAGCTTGCATTTTGAAACTATTCTCATAATCACCCTACTTGCTAATATGCATGGAAACATAAAATCACCCTACTTGCTAAAATGTATGGAAAACATAAAATCGCCCAACTTGCTAGCATGCATGGAAAACATAAAATCATATGGGTACGTTAACGTGAAATTTGAAACTAAGCGTGCTAGCACATGGGTTCCCTAATATAAGACATAAACCACCATATAGTAAACAACATACATCACCTCTCAAGCAATGTACATATAACATACGTCATCATATATCTAATTTGTATGCAAACATAGATCACTACGTTACCAATATACATGCAAACACACATCACCATATGACCAATGTATATGCGACTTACATCACCATATAATCAATTGTTCTATTGAGAAACACATAAGTATGAATCACATGGAACTTACATGACACATAAGATGATCGCATGAACAATTTGCATGGAAAGATAAAATATCACATGGATTTGCATAAAGTAAACACATAAACACATAGATGAGCTTAAAATAAACACATAACCACATAGATGTGCACAGAATAAACATATAATTACTTAATTTTTCTAATATTAAACGTAGACCTAGCACTTGAAATTTTTTAGCATGAGATATAACATAACAAATAGGGCTTTCTTAATTGCATGTAATATAGTATAAACCACTTGAATTTGCTTGGAATAAACATAAGCCATATAGATTATACACCATGTGAAGGTTTGCGTTGAAATATAACACTATATGATTTCACATTTCCTTTTTTTTTCTTTTTTTAAGGTAATGATGACTCAGGTTAGGGTTGGGAAGGAGAGGGCCATTGTGAATGGTTAGGCTTGAGTTAGTGTTAAGAATGATAGGGTGATGAGTATTGGGTGCGGTTTAAGGTTAGAAAATGAGAGAGCTATGAGTGTCGTTAGACTCGGGTAGGGCTAGGAATGAGAGATGAATTAATATAGGGCTCAGTTTGGGTGTGAAAGGGGAAGGAAAGGGGAGAGGGGTTCGGTTTGGGTGAGAAATGGAGAGGAAATAAGATTATGGCTCGGGTATAAGAGGAAATGAGGGAGATAATAAAGACAAGGGTTGGCCATGGTGAGAAATTGAGAAGAGAGGGAAGTTAGGTCTCAGTTTCAGGGGGAAATGAGAAGTGGAGTGAGTGTAGGTGTTGGTTTTAGGAAGAAATAGTGAGTAGAATGAGTGTAAGTCTTGATTATGAGAGGGTAATTGGAAAGGATAAGGAGATAGATTGGGTTATGTTGAGAAGTAGGAATAAATGGAGAGATCCATGACAATTTACTAATCTATAGATTCGCTTGGATATCCTTGGTGAATCTTTACTTGGATGATGGATGCCCTTGTCTTCCTTGGTGATGGTCTCGGTTCGGTGAAGGAATGAGAAAAAGAGGGGAGGAGGGGAGGGGGAGGGCTCGGTTGGATGAGGAGAAGATAAGAGGGGCTTGGTGGTTTCATGCAAAAGAGGAAAGTGAGAAGGGGGGGGTGTGAAAATTTTTGGGTTTAAGAGAGGTTGGGGGGGGGGTGGTGGCGGGAATGGGAGGGAGAGGTTGAAGGGGAGTTGGAGGGAAATTTTTTAGGAAAATGAGGGAATTTTAAAATTGAAATGGGTGGTTAGGTGTCGGCGTTGTTTTGGGTGTGAAGTGTCCGTAAGAAGCTGTCGGTCGCCGGAATCGAAATCCGTGGCCGACTTCGAAGGATGCTTCGACATGATTTTAGAAAAAAGTATGAAATCAATCGTACTTATATTTTTCATAGTTTAAACGAAAGAAGCTACTGCATCAAGTCGTGCATTTATCCCGAAAGACAAACACAAGACTTGAGAGTGAGGCTCGATCAAATAAACTAAGAAATATATGACGTTCGTTTGGTCTGAGAAACCATTTTATTTCTTAGATAAGTTCCGCTATTTAAGATGAAGAATTAAATAGGGTTTATTTTAAGTTGGGTTCGGAAATCGTTCTTATAAAGGCAAACTCATATAGTTAATTACATCTTAAATGACCGAAGTCAGCTTAAGAAAACTCTCGATAAAAATCGAAATATTATCTTGAGGAGGTCGAAAGGGTAGAACTTTCGACGAAATCGAGACAGATGTGTGAAAGGGATTGACTCGAATTTGGAACGTTTTATTGTAGAGTCGAAGGAGGAAGAAGCAGGGATGTCGGAGATCCGGAGACGAACCTCGATGACTTCGAAGCTATCACATGGTTTAGGCTTGATTTAGGGGAGATATTATTTAAATGTTTAAATGCTCATGATTTTATTAAATCGAGAACTACATACGTAGTGAAACGATCACACAAATAGCCTAGAATATGTAAGGATTTAAATTGTGACGAACAGCAATACTCGGAATCACTAAAACGAGTCGAGGCTTGTATTGTACAACAAAGCATACTGAGCGCCAACAAGACGTTGAGGATTTATGTCGCACTAGGCGAAACAACCTCGAAATCACATGGATTGTTGTTTAATCATTGAGGAATGATTTAGGCGATGTAGACATGTCTGCTTATTGAAGATGGCCGTCTTTGCCCATCATGCTAGCTCACAGCTCCTTCAGTGAAGAGGTTGAGTTTTAAGGTGTGCAAGTTAAAATGTTGATCGAGTATGTCTATGGTTGAGTTCTCCAAATATCCTTTAGATGTTGATACGGTGTATAGCAGAGTATGTAGCACGGAAAAACGATAAAACGTACGTGAGAGTATGGTATAACGTCTTCAACGATATAAGTAGCAGTACGCTTAAAGTAACACGCTGTAAATGTAAACAAACCTGTATACCTGGGAGATTCATTATTTTCTTGAATGCAGCAGGCTAGAGTGTGTCGTACAAGTGAAAGCCAAACAGAAAAAGAAACATCGTCCAGAAAACCCGAAAAAGAACGGCGAATGACTCGCGGTAAAAACTCGAAGAAAATAAACAAAAATCAAAATCAAATCATCAAAAACCTCGGGAAAGTCTCGAAAAAAGGACCACGAGTGCCTCATCAAAAATCATCTGAAAATCCGAAGAAAACCGCAAGCACTCGGGTCGGGGCTAAGCTCGAACGCAGTAAATCTTGCTTCGAAGGGTCGTCGAAGGCTACTCGGTCGCACTAGTGTATAGAGCCGCTATTCGACTAGAAGGTATCTCTACGAAGCCCGACTCAGGAGGGTATTCCTCAACCCAGAACTGATAATCAACAAGTGGACAACCAGATTTATAATATGATTTTAAAATTTACATTTTTAGCATGCACGTGGATTTCGAACATACTGAAAAGAGTTTTATATTAATTTTTGATTGTAGTAGAAACGTGTTTTTATTGCGAAATGTAGTATCGTATTCTTATCGATTTTCTTTGAAAATTAGGATTTTCCACGAGTCGATTATTTTGTTGGGTGTAGGATCACAAACAATCCAAAGAAGGTATGAGTGACCGCTAGTCTTATAGCGGTGAATGATACTCGTCATCCTACTGGTTCACCGAGTGCCTGCAGAGCGAGTGCTTGATGTCGTAGGATGTGATATCGTTCTACTCTATCATCTGGCGTGCGCTTTAGCATCATCGCCGTCATCGCCCCAAAAACAAAACCAAACTCCGAGTGGAGCGGGGAAGACGTGTCAAGCAACAAAGAGGGGAAAAGAAGAAGACTAATCCACCTTCGAATTTGAAGGGTTAAGTTGACAGGTGGGTTAATCTAAAATTCCCCTAAGACGTGTAATAATAAAACACGGAAAGCAAAGCCCAAGATCCTTGAATCAATCCCGAGGATATCATTTTCTCACTTCGTCAGGATTAGATTAACTTTAAAGGGGTGTTTTTTCCAATCCTGAAATCGAAACAGGGCCGAACCAAAAAGACGATCGCAACCGGTCTCGCCGCGCTGGTTTCCAAACCCCAAACATAAAATTAAACATTTCCATTAAAGAAATTCATCCAACATAAAGCCTGGGTCATTTCCAAATTCCACAAATCGAGCTAAAGGAGGAACAATCCACGAGGAGCTTTGCTAACACTCCCAAACCTCAAGTAATGAAATTATCCAACTTCCAATTCAATTCACCATCTCCGCATACATTATGAATATGAATTCCTTAAATAAAAGCAAGTAGGGGTTCACTGCCAAAGCAAAACAAGGGAGAAGGAGGCTCACGGGTAAGGCACAAACAGGAGGGGACAGCTCACGGGCAAGGCTGCAATAAGGGCTAACAAATGGCTCTCGGCCAAGGCACAAACAGAAAAGGACAGACCCACGGCCAGGGCTGCAATAGAGGTGAAGGTTTGTGGCCAATGGCAAAATAAAGACCTACACTAACACTTCCAAATCAAGCCAACATTAAGATTTCCAAACTTCCAATTTATAATTTGATATATCACAAAAGTGTAAAAGCCCCTAATGAATCCAAACAGAGATTCTCAACTAAGGTATAAAAAGGATAAATAACCTTGTATAAGGCTTACAAAAGGATTCATCACAAAGCCGCAACCACAGCCTAACACAAAGTCGCAACAAGAAACTATTACAGGAGTGAAGCCGAGCCAGCACAGGGTTCAAACCTGAGCCAACAAAATGCCCAACATAAGGCTGCAATTAAACCATCGTAAAAGCTGAGATCAAACCAAGCACAAGACCAAGAATTGATCTCTCACAAGACTGAAAACCGAGCCAAGCACAGGGCTTAAATACGAGCCAACATAAGACCTAAAATCAAGCCATGAATACGTCTTTTAAAGCTTTAAAATGAGAACCATCATAACTTATCAAAGCAGGCTCTCGAGTAGGGGCTAGGACAAGCCAACCAAGCCTCCAAGTAAAGCCAAAACAAATCTCTTAAAGCATTGAAACAAGAGCAGCAAATATACATTGAAATAGCCTTTTAGGTAAGGGCTAAGCTAAGCCAACCAAAATTCCAAATGAGCTATAATAAAGTTAAAACCACACCTAGCATGAGGCTAAAACAAACATTTTCATATGCTCAACATATTAAAATACAGAGCCTCTATAAATTTATCATGAAAGTGAACATGGGGCTCCTTCAAGTTGAATTAAAACTTCACCTTAACATGCAACTTTTGTAAAGGAAAGCTAGAAGGAGCAAGAAATGAGCTCCACATGTATGTAAAATTAAGTAAATACTTCCATGCCTCATGTCAAGCTAAAGTGAGCAAGGAACATCTCAATACCCATCTCATCATGCTTGCAAACAAGATTAACCCTTGCCTTGAACACATGCCTTTAATACATCAAAATTAAAAGACTAGCACTTGCTTTAAACAAGGATGAACATAGAACTCTTTCTCCATCACTTTTAGCATGCATACACACATGTATATTCTTGGAACAAATAAAGTTTAAAATTTTAAAACCAAATCTTCCATACACTTGCAAGGGGAAGCTAAGCTTGCCTTAAAATCGTATTTGCATGCTTGTGGATTGCTCTAAATAATAAGAGATATAGAAGAGAGCCCATCTCATAATATATAAGCATATAATAATATTGAACAAGTGCTCAAATATATCCCTAAAACATGCTTAAATCTTTCTCCTCATGCTTTAAGCAATAAAACACTTCAACACTTGTACGAAATCATGTTAGCATACTAGTAGAGTAGGAAAGCTAGGAATTATCATTTTTAAACAAATAAGTAAAGCATTCCCTAGCTCATGAACACCCGTACCGAAACAATAAACAAGGAGAACCGCACCTGGGGCCAAACCGAAGAGGAGAAAGGGGTAGAGGAAGGTTACTAGCCAATATAGAGCACACAAGAGCAACAGTAAGTTCAAGCACCAATCCAGCAGCACCTCCCATTCCTCACAAGAAATTCGGGCCAACCTTAAACCATCCCAGAATGGGGTTCTTATAGGTGAAGGGGGAAGAGGAGTGCCGCTCCATACCTGTGGAGTCGAGTAGGCTCGGGTAAGGTACGAGAGAATGGGGGAGAATGCCGCAAGGAGGCTCGGGCCATTTGCGCACGCGCCCAAGGATAACACTCGCGCGAGAAATGCCGCAGGGATGAGAATGGGAGTGATCGCGAGAGGCTCGAGGAGTAACGGCCGCAAAGGGGGAACGATCGAGCGCGGGAGAGGGATCGAGCGAAGCTTCCAGAGAGCTCACGCGGGAGAGACGAAGTCAACCGAGCGGGGTAAGTGGGTTTTAGGGCTTAGGTTTAATTTAATACATATTTATTATTATTTTATTAAAAATTAAACCGTAAATCACAATTTTAGTCCCCGAGAGGCCGTCGTCGCAAACTTAATGTCAATTGTAGGTAAAATCGACATTCCGGACGCATCGACGCAGTCCATTTCGTCATCCGAGGTGGTGCAGGCAAACTCGTCGACGGTCGAGTTAAAGTCGTATCGAAATTTGGTCTCGTCACGAATTTTGACTCGAGTTCGATCGATCGGAATGGTGCGAGTGTGTAAGACGTGCACGAGGCCGTCCTAATGTCCAGGTGGTCCCATAGGGACTCGATTTGAACTCCCGACGTCAACTTCGGCCAGTTATAGACTAGCGGTACGGAATCTCGTACAGGATTTCAAAGAGTAACGAAGTGGCTTCCAGACACTCTAAAACGAGGTGGGTCCCATCACTAGGAATCTAGGATCGTCGGGGAAGCTCCTGAGGCTAGAATCCTAAATCTAGGAGGAATACTAAACCTCGACAAAAAGTGAGGTCAACATTATGGCAAAAATTCCAAAACACTCATTTTAAACAGAAAAATGCAAGGAATATAGTGTTACAGTCAGTTTTGAAAAAAAGTGGCTTCTAGCGCAAGATATTTTAGTTTGAATTGGCTATGTGGTTATGACAAAAAAATTTGACTTTAACTCATTTGATAGAGAATATAGAAGGAATTTGGTGGTGCATTTGGTTTTAGTCAAGGTGTGCGCCATCTCAAAATTTTTCAAGTCAAAGTATGGGCCTCACTATAGGAGAGAAAATTTTTAGTGGATATTGAGTTTGAGCTTTTGGTGGGTTTTAATGGATTAAATTAAGTGTTTTTAGCTCATTCTTATTTTGGTTGAAGCTTGATTTGATTTGAAGTTTATTTTGAGTTAATTATAAGAATTATTCTTTTTATTATTGAATTTATCATCCAAAATTATTATAAGCTTGTTTTAATGAATTTTTCAAGTCAAACAGAGCTAGATTTGACCACGGAGGGGTTTATTTGTAAGTTTCGACAATCCATATGCACTCACCAAGTCCGTTTTGAAAAATAATTATTTTGATGGAAAATTTTTATGTAAGATTATTTTTTATGCATGAAAATCCAAATTGAAAAATTTTACATAAAAATGGTGTCCGATAACCACCAAATTGATTTTCACGCTCTTCATACATGCAACTTACAAGATAATTTTGATCATTGGATTAGTGTGGAGAATATAATGATTTCATAATGTATAAAATACTATTCATGTGAAGTGTTTTACGTGAAAATTATATCATATAATCGTCAAACTTTGCATTGTTTTATATGTGATAATAAACATCATGTAACTTTCAGAACGAAGTTTCAAACTCTACAATAATTTGTTGAAAATACAATAATTTTAGGGTGTATGGGATTTGGTTGAAGTTGGTTCTATTGATTTGTTTGATTTTAATTTGGTTTAGTTAGACTTTAAATTAGAATTTATTAAAATTTAGCTCTGTCAAATAAAGGGTTGACTGAAAAGTGAGGTCAATAGTGGCATTATGAACTGGCATTGCGGCACTGCCCTAGTGGCACTTAGATGCTAAAAAAGTAGCACAATAACAATTGATTTCATGCATTGCAACACGAGAAGTTTGTGTCACAGTGCCAAGTTTCCTATTTTCTTCGCATATCTGGTCAATGCTAGCACTACAGTGTTACTATCAAAGGGCTATAGTGCTTGTTTTCTAGCTTCGCGTTGCTAAAACTTGGTGTTGTGATGCCATACTGTCGGGTTTCTCAATAAAATTGATCATCCGCTCGCTACTTTTTGCTCCGAAATGGCACCATTCAATGCTGCAATGCTAGGTAACTAGCGCATAGTGCCATCCTTGAAAATCTATAGTTCTTTTATTCTTCAACCTATGGTAATTTTCTATAAAAAAAATTACTTATTTAGTGTAATAAATCTGAAAAGTATCCTAATTTTAGACATATTTCAATTTTTATTCGCTCCTATTTAAGCTCTTAAGAAGCTTGAGTGCCCCACAACCTTTAGCCTTCCTTCTACCGAACATATTTGAAGAGATTTTTTCTTGCTAACATCCATCTCTCTCAATCACCTCATATCAAGTCATATGAAAATTTAAATCCTTAATAAGATCCCATGACATTTCTCGCTAAAATTTTTAGTTCATTTCTCTAAGATAAAATTGATAGGATTTTCTCTGATCATCTCAATGGAGTTGCCTAATTCCGTAAACTATCATATATGATATGTTATACTAGGATTTTCTTACTAGATTTAACCATCCTTTTACTTTATATCTTTGGTATGCTCAAATTGAAAAAGCATAGCACAATAAAGACAATTTTTTCTGAATGAAGATTTTGATTGATGAAAAAATTTAACTTTTATATCGACTCCATCTTTTTCACAACCAGACTTGTTTGGCTAAACACAACCTCTAAGTTCAATTAGGTTGCCGATTGTGCCCTGACATTTTACCCTTGATAGCATTATAGCTTTATCCGTGATGATAAAATGCGAAGTTTCTAGTAGTTATTTAACATGCTGATGGTTTTTTCTAAATTAAACCAAATCTCTTAAATATAAGTTGAAAGCATCGCTACCATGACCTCACTTGAAAATGCTTGATGTCGAGTGTCGGCATTGTTTTGAGTGTGGAGTGCCCGTAGGAAGCTGTCGGTCGCCGGAATCTAAATCCCGTCACCCGCTTCGGAAGGACGTTTTAATTTACATATATATATATATATAATTTTTTTAGAAAATATGAAATCAAACTGACCCAATATTTTTCATAGTTTAAATGAAAGAGCGCTACACCTCAAGTCATGCATTTATCCCGAAAGATAAACACAAGACTTGAGGTGAGGCTCGATCAAATAAACTAAGAAATATATGACATCCGTTTTGCTCGCGAAAGCAATTTTATTCTTAAATAAATTCACTTATTTAATATGAAGAATTAAATAGAGTTTATTTTAAGTTAGGTTCGAAAATCGTTCTTATAAAGGCAATGTTCTATAGTTAATTTCATCTTAAATGACCGAAATCAGCTAAAAACTCTCGATAAAAATCAGAGAATATTATCTTCAAAGAGGTCAAAATAATAAAACTTTTCAACGAAATCGGACAAAGAGGTGTGAAAGGGGATTGGCTCAAAATTGGAACATTTTATTGTAGAATCCAAAGGAAGAGAAACTAAGTGATGTCGGAGATCCGGAGGCGAACCTCGGTGACTTCCTAAGCTATCCTATGGTTTGGCTTAAATTTAGGAGAGATATTATTTAAGTGTTTCACCCTGCCAATTTTATTAAATTAGGGCTTATATTTGTGTGAAACGATCACGCGAATAGCTTCAGAAGATGTGAGGATTTAAGTCGTAACGAACGACAATCCTCGGAATCACTAAAACGAGTTAGGAGCTTATATTGTACAATGTAGCTATACAAAGGCCAAAAGAGGTTGAGGATTTATGTCGCAGTGAGCGGACAACCTCGAAATCCTATGGATTGTTGTTTAAGCTAAGGAATGATTTAGTTGGTGAAAACGTATTTCTTTGTTAAAGATGGTATCTTTGCTCGCTCATGCATTCCGAGCTTCTGTACGTGAAGAGGTTGAGTTTTAGGTGCGTGTAGTCAAAATGTTCGATCAAGTGGCACTATGATTGAATTCTCCTAAACATCTTATGCAAGTATGTTTAAATGTTGTACGGTCGTATAGCGAGAGTATGTAGCACGGAAAACGATAAAACATGCGACAGAGTATGGTACGACGTCTTACAATGATAGCAAATACGATAGCGAGTACGAAAAATAACACGCTGTAAATATAAACAAACCTGTATACCTGAGAGATCCATTATTTTTTTAAATGCAGCAGGCTGGAGTGCGTCATGCAGGTGAAAGCCAGGAAGAAAAAAAAACATTGTCCAGAAAACTCGAAAAAGGAAGGCGAATGACTCACGGTAGAAAACTCAGAGAAAATAAAAAAAAATCAAAATCAAATCATCAAAACCTCGGGAAAGTCTCGGAAAAAGGACCACGATTGCTTCATCAAAATCATACGAAAATTCGAAGAAAATCGCAAGCACTCGGGTCGAAGCTAGAACTCGAAGCAGTAATCTTGCTCGAGGTCGTCGAAGGCTACTCACTCGGTCACCGTGTGTATAGAGCCTGCTACTCAGTCTGAAGGGTGTCTCTACTAAACCTAACTCGGGAGGTGTTCATTAACCCAGAACCGATAATCAACAAGTGAATGACCAGAATTTTATAGTATGGTTTTAAAATTTATGTTTTTAGCATGCACGTGGGTTTCAGGCATACAAAAGAGAGTTTATATCAATATTTGTTTGTAGTGAAATAGTATCTATTCTTATCAGATTTTGAAAATTGGGATTGTCCACGAGTTTTTTATTTCGTTGGATGTAGGATCCCAAACAATCCTAAGAAGGTATGGGTGCCCCACTAGCCTTATAACGGTGAATGATACCATCATCCTACGGTTCACTGGGGCTCTGAACGCAGTCACGGTGTCGCGAGATGGGATATCATTCTACTCTACCACCGGTGTGCCTTTATCATCATCACCGTCATTGCCCCAAAACAAAACAAAACCAAACTCCGAGTGGAGCGGGGAAAACGTGTCAATCAACGGGAAGGGGAAAGAAATGAGTCTAACCCACATCCAACTCCGAAGGGTTAAAGCGACATGAGGGTTAATCTAAAACACCCCTAAGACATGTAATAATAAAACACTGAAAGCGAAGCCCAAAGAGGGCATCCTTTCCACTTAGGTTAAGGAGAACGAAATCTGAAAAATCGTTTAAAATCTCGTAAATCAAACGGAAAAGAAACGACTCGAGTAGATCCACTGCTAAAATTCTCTAACCCATACTAGAACCCAAATTTTCTGAATTTCAATTTAAATTTTCAGCTCTTAAAATATAAATTCTCCCAATAAGACCACCTACAGGCTCGGGACTAAGTCAACAACAGAGAGCTCACTAAACTCCCAATATAAAGAAGGTGAACGGACCAACTTCCAAATTTATAAGAAAGTGAATGAATGACGCTTCCAAAATCGATTTAACTCCAAGCTCACCACTAAGTGTATAAAGGTATTCATCAAATAGCCATAAAATTGCATTCACATGAAGCCACAATTAAGCTAACACAAGGTATAAACCCAAGCCATTATTAGATTAGGGTCGAACTAACACCAAGCTACAGCCGGCCTAGCACAAGGCCAAGACAGGGGAACTACATCATAAGGGCAAACCCGAGCCAATTCAGGTCAAACCCGACCCACCATATGGCTGGAAATCAGCCCAGCTCCAGACTAAAACAGTCCCAACACAAAGCTAAAGCAAAAGGTGCTAAAAGATCCAACTCGAGTGAAACATGATCAAAATCCGAGCCACAACAAGGTTAAAAACGAGCCCGACTCTTAAGTTAAAACAGTCCCGATATAGAACCAATATAAGAAGTGCCAGGGGATCAAAACCGAGCACAACAAGGTTGAAAATGAGCCCAGATTTATGTTAAAACAACCCCCAATACAGAACCAGTACAAGGGGTGCCAAGGAATCAAAGACCTAGCCACAGCAAGATTAAAAATGAGCCCAGCTTCAGGTTACAACAATCTCAACATAAAGCCAAAATCAGAGAAAGCTAAAGGAGCCAACCCGTGCCACAGCTAAGCTGGGGGCCAATCCAGCTTTAAATTAAAACACGGGGGAACAGCAAGACTAATGGAAAGCCGAGCTATATAAGGCTAAAACCAAATCCCAAATTTAAACTTGGAACAAAGAATATGACGGGACTTAACAAAACCGAGCCACATGAGGCTAAAATAAAGCATGTATATACATATTTAAACATAGCCTTAGCTTAAGATTAAAAGAGAGGCTAAACTTGGATTACCATAACACTTCCATGCTTCCATATATCAATTCATGAAAATATGACATGCTTGCAAGCAAGGATGAGCGTAAAGACTTTCCACATTCATTTAACATGCTTTTATGGAGGGCTAAGATGCAAGAAACCCAAGAATTAAACTTCCATGTATTCAAACATAGAGCCACCATATGCTTCATATAAGAACAAGCATGAAACCTCCCAAGTTTAAACTAAGCCTCTTCTTAGCATGCCATTTTTGATAAAGAAGAGCTACAAAGAGCAAAAGCCGAGCCTCACATGCATATTGAAAAGACCAAGTGAATCTTTCCCTACTTCATGCCAAGCTAGAGTAAATAGGAAGCCTTACAATACATATCCTAACATGCTTGAAAAAGAGGTCATCATCGTCCCTAAAGCCACGATTTTAATCACTTCAACTCACCTTTTTTTTATTTTTTATTTTTTTGAACAAAAGAAAAGAGAAGAGCTAACATTATTCCAAAGCCATGCTTCAATCCCTTTAATCATAGAAAAATGAAAATGAACCACATCTTATCATTTTAAGCAAGTAAAGAAAAGAAAGGAGCCAATACCATGCCATGTTTCCACCACTTCAAGCAAATGATCAAGCTCATACTCTAAAACATGCTCAAATCTCTATTCTTATTCATGTTTCAAGCAATAAGACACTCCCAACACTTGTATAAGACCATGCTAGCATGCCGCTAGAGAAGGAAAGCAAGAAGTCATCATTTTAAGCAACCAGAACAAACCATTCCATAGCATGTAAACACCCAAGCTCGAAACATTAAACGGGAAGGACCGACCCAACGACAAGGTTACGGACTCCCCAGGCAAACCGAGAAGAAGAGAGGGGTAGAGGAAGGTTACCGACCAATATAGAGCACACAAGAGAAGCAACAAGTTCAAGCACCAATCCGCGACACTCCTCCTTCCTCACAAGAATTTTCGGGGCAGCCCTAAATTCATCTCAAAATGGGGCATTTATAGGCAAAGAAGGGGGAGGAACTGCCGCTACTCACCTTACAGGAAGGGGCGCAAGTGGGGCTGGCGACAAATTGCTGCAAGAGGGAGCAGAGGTTAGTAAGTGGCGTACGCAGGAGGTGCCGCAGGGGCAAGTTGCTCGCACGGGGATAAGGATAGGATCGATCGTGAGCAGCACGAGGAATAAACGACCGTAAAGGGAGAACGATCGATCGCGGGAGAAGCATTGAGTGAAGCTTCCACGGAGCTCGTGCGAGAGAGATGAAGCTAACTGGTCGAGTGTGAGAAAGGATTAGGGCTGGGTTTAGTTTAAGTAGGTTTTTAAAATATTCATTTTATTATTATTTTTTTATATTATTTAAATTAAGCCCTAAATCACAAGTTTCGCCCCCGACAGACTATCGTCACAAACTTAACGTCAATTTTAAGTGAAATCGACGTTCCGGACGCCTCGGCGCAGTCTGTTTCGTCATTCGAGGTCGTCTGGGCAACCTAGTCGACGATCGCGTCAAAATTGCGTCAAAATTCGGTCTCGTCGCAAAATTTTGACTCGAGCTCGATCGATCAGAAAGGTGCAGGTGTGTAAGACGTGCACGAGGCTGTCATCCGTGTCCAGAGGTCCTATAGGGACTCAATTTGAACTCCTGACGTCAACTTTGACCGGCTACAAACTAGCGGTACGGAATCTCGTACAGGATTTCAAAGGCAACGAAGCGGCTCCATACTCTCTAAAACGAGGTCGGTCCCATCACTAGGAATTTAGGATCGTCGGGGAAGCTCCTGAGGCTAGAATCCTAAATCTTGGAGGAATACTAAACCTCGACAAAATGTGAGGTCAACAAATGGACCCCCAATAGGTGTGGTTTGCTGGGCGAGCACACCGCGCGTATTGGCGTTGACCGACGAGATCAACAAAACCAACACAGACGTTCCAAGCCAACACACTCAGAACAAAACAAAGAAAGAGTGACAAGGGTTTCCGCTGGGGAATGTCAGGTAACTCTTCGAAGCTGAAGATTCCAGAACTCTCGCTGGGGAAAGAACAAGTGGATATTCGATCGAAATCGAGGAGTAGAAATTCTTGCTGGGGATTGGGGAGTGAAATTGGAGTTATCAAATTTCAAATGTGTATCGAGAATGAGAAATAATATCAGGTATTGATCCCGAGGTGTGGATCGAAGTATAGGTAAAATTTGTGGTGGAAGGAAGAGAAATGATGCCATACTCCATTTAAGGGGGTCTTATACCGATCTCGAAAGATTGAGATGTGATGCCTTGAATTATTCGAAGGCTTATTCCCTCAATCTCAAGAATATCATTTGAAAGATTGCAATAGGAGGGGCTCCTAAAGCAATGCAGAATCGGATATAAAATCCTCATCCTCTAGAATATTGTAGGATTTAATTTGAAAGATTGCGATAGGGGAAGGTCCTAAAGCAACGCAGTAGCGAATGTAAAATTCTCAATCTCTAGAATATCGTGAGAAAGTATAGTGTGAATCATTGCTAAGCAATGCGGATCGGATATGGAATCCTCATCCTCAAAAATATCGTGAGAATCATTGCAAAACAATGCGATATCGGATGTTGAGATCCTCTACCTCTAAAATATATCAGGAGATCATTGCAAAGTAATGCGGTATCGGATGCTGGGATCCTCTACCTCTAAAATATATCAGGAGATCATTGCAGAGCAATGCGGTATCGGATGCTGGGATCCTCCACTTCAAAATATATATAAGGAGATCGTTGCGAAGCGATGCGGTATCGGATGCCGGGATCCTCTACTCTAAAATATATCGGGAGATCGTTGCGAAACGATGAGGTATTGAATGTTCGGGATCCTCTACCTCTAAAATATATCGGGAGATCGTCAGCAAAGCAATGCGGTATCGGATGCTGCCTCCACCTCTAAAATATATCAGGAGATCATTGCAAAGCAAATCGGTATCGGATGCTAGGATCCTCTACCTCTAAAATATATCAGGAGATCATTGCAGAGCAATGCGATATCGGATGTTGGGATCCTCCACCTCTAAAATATATCAGGAGATCATTGCGGAAGCGATGCGGTATCGGATGCTTGGGATCCTCTACTCTAAAAAATAGCGGATCGTTGCGGAAGCGATGCGGTATCGGATCGTTGCGATCCTCTACTCTAAAATATAGGAGATCATTGCAAAGCAATGCGGTATCAGATACTGAGATCCTCTACCTCTAAATTATATCAGGAGATCATTGCAAAACAATGCGGTATCAGATACAGAGATCCTCTACCTCTAAACTATATCAGGAGAACATTGCAGAGCAATGCGGTATCGGATACTGGGATCCTCTATCACTAAAGTATAGAAGGAGATCATTGCAAAGCAATGCAGTATCGGATGCTGGGATCCTCCACCTCTAAAATATATCAGGAGAACATTGCAAAGCAATGCAGTATCGGATATTGAGATCCTCTACCTCTAAAATATATCAGGAGATCATTGCAAAGCAATGCGGTATCGGATACAGAGATCCTCTACCTCTAAAATATATCAGGAGAACATTGCAAAGTAATGCGGTATCAGATACTGGGATCCTTTACCTCTAAAATATATCTGGAGATCATTGTAGAGCAATGCGGTATCGGATGCTGGGATCTTCTACCTCTAAATTATGATAGGAGATCATTGCGGAAGCGATGCGGTATCGAATCTTTGGGATCCTCTACCTCTAAATTATATCAGGAGATCATTGCAAAGCAATGCGGTATCGGATGCTGCGATCCTCCACCTCTAAAATATCGTTTGAGAACATTGCAGAGCAATGTGGTATCGGATGCTGGGATCCTTCACCTCTAAAATATATCAGGAAAACATTGCAAAGCAATGCGGTATCGGATACTGAGATCCTCCACCTCTAAAATATAGTAGGAGATCATTGCAGAACAATGCTGTATCGGATGCTGTGGTCCTCTACCTCTAAAATATAGAAGATCTTTGGAAAGCAATGCAGTATCGGATACTGAGATCCTCAACCTCTAAAATTTATAGGAGCTCATTGCAGAGCAATGCGGTATCGGATGCTGCGATCCTCTACCTCTAAAATATATCAGGAGATCATTGCAGAGCAATGCGGTGTCGGACGTTGGGATCCTCTACCTCTAAAAGCACATTAAGAGGGAATATGAGGGTGTTTCATATCCCACTTGAAGAGTTGATCGAAAAGGATATTGTTTGGGAAGGGATGTGATTCCACGCCAACAGAACCAATCAAAACTCGCGGCTTCTTGTCAATAGAATCAGCTGATCCTTTCTCAAACGAGTTAGAGAATTGAAGGTATATCAATCACAGTCTCGGACTGGGGAATTCAGATTTGAAATTTGATATTTAAATTTGGGAGAAATTCGTGCAACTTGTGCAGTGCAGAAATATGCTGAAAAGCCTGTGAAGAGATTTTTGAAAAAAATTTCAAGCTGAATTTTTTTTGAATGTTGACTTTTATTTTGTTGTATTTGTTTTAGGATTTGGACCCAGTTTTAGACAAGCGCAACATATGAGCTCTAAGAACGAGTCTTTGTCTTTGAAACACAAGGCACAGTGCTTCTTGAAGTATCGTCCACTGACTAAGGACCAGTGCTAGAAAATAACTCACTCTTTAAGATGCTATCAGAATTATATTCTTTCAAGTACTTATAAAGGTGTGTCATCTCTAAGGACACCACAGCTGAAGTGACAGCAATTTCGCAGCTTTGTTTGTAACAATTATCATTTGATTTGTTGCAGATTCTGTAGAGGTTGTTGAAGTTGATTTTGAGAAATCTTTCTGACGTTCTTCGAGTTGAAGTTGGAGTTGTATTGCTTGGACATCTGAAAGATACGACTTCAGGTCGAATTTTCATTACTTCGTTAATATCATCATCATTCATTTAATTCTTTCTTTACGGCCTAGCAGAATTTCGAATTTTCGGTCATGTGATCAAAGTATTTTTCATTGGCAAAGATATTTCCGAGTCGATTAATGGCCAGGCTAGAAGCATAGAATCGACTGACTCTCTTGAAAGCATAATATCGGAGAAACTTGCTAGGTTGCCCTTTCAAGTTTCATTAATTGGGGGAAGATTAAGAAACCAATTTTTGATTATATGCTTGCCTCAAGCTTCTTCTCAGGGAGCATTCTTTTTTTTTTGTTAAGTTTTTCGCTTCTTTTTTACTATATCTGGTGGAGCACATATGTTAAAGAATTTGAATGTCTGAATTGGGACACCAATTTTTTATTGTGTGCTCACCTCAAGCTTCTCCTCAGGAACACTTCTTTTTTTTTTTTTTTTGCTCCTTGTGTTTTCTAAGAATTCCTGTATCTGGTAAGACATTTCTGTTAAAGATTTTGAATGTCAAAACTCCCCCAATTAATAATTCTGAAATGTTTCTTAGTATGAATCCTGAGATGTTATAATTTTTCGAAAGTCTGGACTCAGCCACATGGCAAAAAATTAAAAGGCCCTTGATATCTCGAGTCAATTACTCGTATTTCAAGCACACTGCTTCATTTTGAGATCCACTTAGGACCCAGTCTGAATTCCTTAAAGAAAACAACTCAGTTATTAGGGTATTAATTTCATTCTTTCTGAAGTCGTAGTCTTAGCAGAATATTGAAATTTGAGCTTTCCAAATATTGAACAATTATGAACAAAAACAAACTTCTTTTCTTTCATTCATTGCAGTAGGAGAGATGGTACAGATCAATACTGATCATACTAATATCTTCTTTTAGCAACAAAAGTAGTACAATAGTAATAAAAAAGTGTCTCGTCTGTTGTCAGTTGCGTAGGAATCAATTGAAGCAAACAAATCACCGAAATCATATTGATAGAACCTCCTCAAGTTCTTTTCAAATATTTTTCGGGGATTGTTATGCTTCTACTCTTGAAGTGCTCCTCGAGTCAGATCTTTGAAGCTGCAACAGTCTTCTATGGTGTGTCCAACGAACCTGTGGTACGGGCAATATCTCGGATGTCCTTTCTTGTTGACCTCGTCTGGCTTCTTCGGCTTGGGCAACCTGAACTCGGGATTCTTGATCAGAATACGGAACATCTTTTTCGCCGCTTCATCTTTAAAAGAGTATATTCTGTTTGATCTATCAACCATGGTTGGAACTTGCCTGTCATTTGTCTGGTAAGGTTTCTGCTGAGATGATTGCTAAATATTCTGACGAGGACGTTGGAAAGTCTGCTGAGGTTGTTCGGCCTGTATTTGCAATTATCGCTTTCCTCTGTTAACCACTGCAACTGTTCCAGATTTCCTTTCATCTGTCTTGGTTGTCCTGGACTTCTCGGCCTTCTCATAAGAATCCATATGCTTGACTTCTTCTTGCAGATTGTTGGCTTTGCTGAGTAACTTCTCGAAAGACTTGATGGTGAGTCCCTTGAGCATGAAAGCTATCGGTCCATGGGTGCTTTTGAGAAAGATCTTAATCGCATGATGTTCCTGTAGCTGAGGTTCACATTTCATGCTAAGGTTTCTCCACCTCAAGATGTAATCCACTAAAGTCTCATTAGGCTTTTGTCTTTCAATCACGAGATCTCCAATAGAAACATGATGTTGTGCTTCGACAAATCTCTTCACGAACAACTGCTCTAAGTCGAAGAATGTCTTCACAGATTCATTAGGTAATTCAGCATACCAATCAAATGCTATCCCTGACAAGCTGCTGACGAACTGAAGACAAAGCAATGCTTCGTTACCTCCGATATTGCTACAACTGACTCGAAAATGTGCTATGCGCTGTCTGGGATTTCCAGTCCCGTCAAATATCTTAAAAGTTCGGTGACACAAAACCTCTACGGTAGGGTACGACATCGAATTCCTCCGGGTAGGGTCTACCCTTTAAAATAAATGCACTACTCTTAGAATGGGCTATGGCCTCCCGAACTTGTTCGACAATTTGTTTAAATTCATTTTCTGGTATGATGCTCTGGGCAGAATCTTTCAGTTGTTCATCAGAGGCGAACTCTCTTCTTTCATCTGCATCATTAATGGTTTCTGGTTGGTTTGTTTCTGGAAGTGTCTTCTGCGGTAATTGTAATTGTCTTTGCATCGCAATCATGGCGGTTGTCAATTCTTCAGTTTTCTTTTCGAGACAACTGATCTGTTCGTCCCTTTGCTGGATGGCCCTCTGCCACTCATTTGCGGCGTCCTCCTCACGAAGAGGAGTGTCGCTCGCAGCTAACATGGCTCGGGTCTCGACGACATTGATTTCTGCGAATTCACTTTCCATGTAATCGGCTATGCTGTAATCTTCGTCTTCGATCTCTTTTCTGATCTTTAGACAGTTGTGCAATGTCAGCTCGAAGCTTTTCCAAGGTAGACTCAATCAAATTTCCTTTGAGAATTTTAAGGTCAACTGAAACTTTTCGAGAAACATCACTTATTTCCCTGAGCACCGGCGTCGTGTAGAAGTCAGTTGAATCCTCCGAAATCATATTTACAGAATCTTCTGTAGGTTCTTTTAAATATTCTTTCGGGATTATCACATGTCCACTTCTGAAATTCTCTTCAAGCCAATCCTTGAAAACAAAGCAATTTTCAATTGTGTGGCCGAGCAACTGGTGGTATGGGCAGTATTGAAGATGATCTTTCATGCTGGCTTCCTCTGACTTTTTCGGCTTTGGAAGTCTGAATTCTGGTCTCAACAAGTCATGGAACATCTTCGACACGGTTTCTTCCTTGAAGGAATACACCACTTTCTGTCGTTCTGCAATGAACATCTGCTTTCTCCTTGTTTGGTGTGATCCTGGCTGATGTAGTTGTTGGCTAGATTGGCCATATCGTTGTGTCTGTTGTTGGCGGAATTGTTGAGGTTGTTTGGTTTTTAAAATTTCCTGGCTGCGCTTCCTTTCCTGTGCCTTCATTAGTTGCACAGTCCTTGAATTGGACCCAATTTCGAATCCAGAAAATGGTGGGGTATAAGCGTCAACTGACTTTTCCTCATATAGAATCTCTTTTCCGTTACTCAAGAAAACGAGCGCGCGGTGACGATGAATCCGGTAGTAGGGGCAAAAACGACTCTCGGAGAAATCCCGACGACGATATTTTCAGCACTAGTAGAGCTCTTTTCAACCAACACGCTTCGAGGAGAACTCTTTGGCGGATTCCAAGTCAAGCTCTACGACAGGTTGTACGGACCTATTTGTTTCGAACTTCATTACTGTGACGAGAATCTTTCCGAACTTAACTCCAATATCATCGAACTCTTGTCCAAACTTAATAATTGCCAAGTCCGGCAGTTCATCCCTGTTGACAGTGAACTCCATTCCAGAGGGAAAACAAAAGACCAACTTTGGCGAAGACATCGATCCTGTCATTTGAAGAATTTCCGAAATTCAGCGATGTCCCGTGCTTTATAGTTTCGACAGAAGTACTCAAGATGACGCACTTGTCTTATGAACTGGGCATCCTCTATTATTTTATTTTTCAAATTCATTATTTATTTGTGATTAAAGCATCGAAGAGTTGTGATTAGCAAATTAAACAAGCGTGAAAGGACGCAACAAGGCTTGATTTGCAAGAAGCAAAACAAACCCGAAGGAGTAGAAAGTGCGAAGTTTAGGACCCAGTGCAGGACCAACTCCACAAAGCACAATGCCCAGGTGGAACTAGTCCACCGACACACCTATTGGGGGTCCGACCCCACACAAAGATTAAAAAGACCTTAATGGCCTCCTGAACCTCCCTGTTCAAAAGGTGATTGAACAGACGGCCCTGAAGTCCAAAAGAGTTGACTGTGCTCACCCAAGAAAGAAATGAGAGGAGCATGTCACGGATGAAAGGCAATCCGGTCCATAAGGGACATGAACACATTACTAATGTATGAAGATAAGATTTCCTGATTTAAATGGAAAGAGAAGCTATTCCCCAGCGGAGTCGCTAGAAGCTTTCGGCGTTGTTTTGGGTGTAGAGTGCCCGTAGGAAGCTGTCGGTCGCTGGAATCTAAATCCCGTCGCCCGCTTCGGAAGGACGTTTTAATTTACATTTATATATAATTTTTTAGAAAATATGAAATCAAACTAACCCCATATTTTTCATAGTTTAAATGAAAGAGCTACACCTCAAGTCATGCATTTATCCCGAAAGATAAACACAAGACTTGAGGGTGAGGCTCGATCAAATAAACTAAGAAATATATGACGTCCGTTTTACTGCGAAAACCATTTTATTTCTTGACAAATTCTCCTATTTAATACGAAGAATTAAATAGAGTTTATTTTAATTTGGGTTCGAAAATCGTTTTATAAAGATGACACTATAGTTAATTTCATCTTAAATGACCGAAATCACTTAAGAAACTCTTGATAAAAATCAGGAAATATTATTTTCAAGGAGGTCAAAAGGATAAGACTTTTCAACGAAATCGGACAAAGAGGTGTGAAAGGGGATTGGCTCAAAATTGGAACATTTTATTGTAGAATCCAAAGGAAGAGAAACTAAGTGATGTTGGAGATCCGGAGGCGAACCTCGGTGACTTCCTAAGCTATCCTATGGTTTGGCTTAAATTTAGGAGAGATATTATTTAAGTGTTTCACCCTGCCAATTTTATTAAATTAGGGCTTATATTTGTGTGAAACGATCACGCGAATAGCCTAGAAGATGTGAGGATTTAAGTCGTAACGAACGACAACCTCGGAATCCTAAAATGAGTTAGGGCTTATATTGTACAACAGAGCTATACAAAGGCCCAAAAGAGGTTGAGGATTTATGTCGCACTAGGCGGACAACCTCGAAATCCTATGGATTGTTGTTTAACTAAGAATGATTTAGTTGGTGTAAACATGTTTCTTTATTAAAGATGGCCGTCTTTGCCCACCATTAGCTCGAAGCTTCTGCCAGTGAAGAGGTTGAGTTTTACAAGGTGGCAAGTCGAAATGTTCAATCGAGTGGCACTATGATTGAATTCTCCTAAACATCTATCTGAAGCATGTTTAAATGTTAGTACGATTGTATAACAGGGTATGTAAGCACGGGAAAACGATAGAAACATGCGGCAGAGTATGGTACAACATGCTTAAACGATGCAACTACGATAGAATGAGTACGAAAAATAACACGCTGTAAATATGAACAAACTTGTATACTTGAGATATCCGTTATTTTCTTAAATGCAGCAGGCTGGAGTGCGTCATGCAGGTGAAAGCCAGGCAGAAAAAGAAACATCGTCCAGAAAACTCAAAAAAGGAAGGCGAATGACTCACGGTAGAAAACTCGGAGAAAATAAACAAAAATCAATATCAAATCATCAAAACCTCGGGAAAGTCCCGGAAAAAGGACCACGATTGTTTCATCAAAATCATACGAAAATTCGAAGAAAATCATAAGAAAATCGCAAGCACTCGGGTCGGGGCTAGGCTCAGAAACTGTGTAGTACTGCTCGAGGGTCGTCGAAGGCTACTCACTCGGTCACCCGAGTGTATAGAGCCCATTCTCTCATTAGAAGGTGTCTACTAGCACCTAACTCGGGATGGTGTTCTTAACCCAAAGCTCGATAATCAACAGTGGACAACCAAATTTTATAGTATGGTTTTAAAATTTATGTTTTTAGACGTACGCGTGGGTTTCGAGCATACAAAGAGAGTTTATATCAATATTTGTTTGTAGTGAAATAGTATACTATTCTTATCGATTTTGAAAATTGGGATTGTCCACGAGTTGATTATTTCGTTAGTTGTAGGATCACAAGCAATCCTAGAAGGTAGGGTGCCCGTAGCGCTTATAGCGGTGAATGATACCATCATCCTACGGTTCACTGAAGCTCTGGAACGAGTCATGGTGTCGCAGGATGGGATATCATTCTACTCTACCACTGGTGTGCCTTTATCATCATCACCGTCATTGCCCCAAAACAAAACAAAACCAAACTCCGAGTGGAGCGGGGAAAACATGTCAATCAACGGGAAGGGGAAAGAAATGAGAATAACCCACCTCCAAATCCGAAGGGTTAAAGCGACAGGAGGGTTAATCTAAAACACCCCTAAGACATGTAATAATAAAACACCGAAAGCGAGCCCGAGTTCTCGAATCGACCCCGAAGATGTCATTTTCTCACTTGGGTATAATTGAATCGACCCAAAGAGGGCATCCTTTGCACTTAGGTTAAGGAGAACGAAATCTGAAAAATAGTTTAAAATCTCGTAAATCAAACGGAAAAGAAATGACTCGGCTAGATCCACTGCTAAAATTCCCAAACCCATACTAGAACCCAAATTTTCTGAATTTCAAATTAATTTTTCAGCTCTTAAAATATAAATTCTCCTAATAAGACCACCTACAGGCTCGGGACTAAGTCAACAACAGAGAGATCTCTAAACTCCCAATACAAAGAAGGTGAACGGACCAACTTCCAAATTTATAAGAAAGTGAATGGACAAGCCTTCCAAAATCAATTTAACTCCAAGCTCACCACTAAGTGTATAAAGGTATTCATCAAATAACAATAAAATTGCATTCACATGAAGCTACAATTAAGCTAACATAAGGTATAAACCCAAGCCATTAGGTCGAACTAACTCCAAGCTACAGCCGGCCTAGCACAAGGCCAAGACAGGGGAACTACATCATAAGGGCAAAACCGAGCCAATGCAGGTCAAACCCGAGCCACTATATGGCTGGAAATCAGCCCAGCTCCAGACTAAAACAGCCCCAACACAAAGCTAAAGCAAAAGGTGCTAAAAGATCCAACCTGAGCTGAAACATGATCAAAATCTGAGCCACAACAAGGTTAAAAACGAGCCCGACTCTAAGTTAAAACAGTCCCGATATAGAACCAATATAAGAAGTGCCAGGGGATCAAAACCGAGCACAACAAGGCTAAAAATGAGCCCAGATTTAAGTTAAAATAGCCCCCAATACAGAACCAGTACAAGGGGTGCCAAGGAATCAAAGACCTAGCCACAACAAGATTAAAAATGAGCCCAGCTCCAGGTTACAACAATCTCAACATAAAGCCAAAATCAGAGAAAGCTAAAGGAGCCAATCCGGGCCACAACTAAGCTGGGGGCCAATCCAGCTTTAAATTAAAACATGGGGGAACAGCAAGACTAACGGAAACCCGAGCTACGTAAGGCTAAAACCAAATCCCGAATTTAAACTTGGAACAAAGAATATGGCGGGACTTAACAAAAACCGAGCCACATGAGGCTAAAATAAAGCATGTATATACATATTTAAACATAGCCTTAGCTTAAGATTAAAAGAGAGGTTAAACTTGGATTACAATAACACTTCCATGCTTCCATATATCAATTCATGAAAATATGACATGCTTGCAAGCAAGGATGAGCATAAAGACTTTCCACATTCATTTAACATGTTTTTATGGAGGGCTAAGATGCAAGAAACCCAAGAATTAAACTTCCATGTATTCAAACATAGAGCCACCATATGCTTCATATAAGAACAAGCATGAAACCTCCCAAGTTTAAACTAAGCCCCTTCTTAGCATGCCATTTTTGATAAAGAAGACCTACAAAGAGCAAAAGCCGAGCCCCACATGCATATTGAAAAGTCCAAGTGAATCTTTCCCTACTTCATGCCAAGCTAGAGTAAATAGGAAGCCTTACAATACACATCCTAACATGCTTAAAAAAGAGGTCATCATCGTCCCTAAAGCCACGATTTTAATCACTTCAACTCACCTTTTTTTTATTATTTTTTTTGAACAAAAGAAAAGAGAAGAGCTAACATTATTCCAAAGCCATGCTTCAAGCCCTTTAATCATAGAAAAATGAAATGAACCACATCTTATCATTTTAAGCAAGTAAAGAAAAGAAAGGAGCCAATACCATGCCATGTTTCCACCACTTCAAGCAAATGATCAAGCTCATACTCTAAAACATGCTCAAATCTCTATTCTTATTCATGTTTCAAGCAATAAGACACTCCCAACACTTGTATAAGACCATGCTAGCATGCCACTAGAGAAGGAAAGCAAGAAGTCATCATTTTAAGCAACCGAACAAACCATTCCATAGCTTGTAAACACCCAGCCGAAACATTAAACAGGAAGGACCGACCCAACAATAAGGTTACGGACTCCCTGGGCCAAACCGAGAAGAAGAGAGGGGTAGAGGAAGGTTAGCAGCCAATATAGAGCACACAAGAGAAGCAACAAGTTCAAGCACTAATCCGGCAGCACCTCTCCTTCCTCACATGAATTTTCGGGGCAGCCCTAAATTCATCTCAAAATGGGGCATTTATAGGCAAAGAAGGGGGAGGAAGTGCCGCTACTCACCTTACAGGAGGGGCGCAAGTGGGGCTGGCGACAAATTGCCGCAAGTGGGAGCAGAGGTTAGTAAGTGGCGTACGCAGGAGGTGCCGCAGAGGCAAGTTGCTCGCACGGGGATAAAGATAGGATCGATCGTGAGCGGCTCGAGGAATAAACGACCGCAAAGGGAGAACGATCGAGCGCGGGAGAAGCATTGAGCGAAGCTTCCACGGAGCTCACGCGAAAGAGACGAAGCCAAACAGTCGAGCGTGAGAAAGGATTAGGGCTAGGTTTAGTTTAAGTAGGTTTTAAAAATATTCATTTTATTATTATTTTTTTATATTATTTAAATTAAGCCCTAAATCACAAGTTTCGCCCCCGACAGGCTATCGTCACAAAATTAACGTCAATTTTAAGTGAAATCAACGTTCCGGACGCCTCGGCGCAGTCCGTTTCGTCATCCGAGGTCGTCTGGGCAACCTCGTCGACGATAGCGTCAAAATTGCGTCGAAATTCGGTCTGGTCGCAAAATTTTGACTCGAGCTCGATCGATCAGAATGGTGCATGTGTGTAAGACGTGCACGAGGCTGTCCTAATGTCCAGAGGTTCTATAAGGAATTAATTTGAACTCCTGACGTCAACTTCGACCGGCTACAAACTAGCGGTACGGAATCTCGTACAGGATTTCAAAGAGCAACGAAGCGGCTCCAGACTCTAAAACGAGGTGGGTCCCATCACTAGGAATTTATGATCGTCGAGGAAGCTCCTGAGGCTAGAATCCTAAATCTAGGAGGAATACTAAACTTCAACAAAAAGTGAGGTCAACATCGAGCTTCACCCTTTTATTGGTAAGCCAAGTGAGAACATCAAGTTGATTATGAGTGGCTATAGGCTTTAGACTTAATGAGTTTTAGCCCTGGCCAAATTTTATTTATGGTTGGATGAAATACTTGGTCTCGAGTTTTTGAATAATTGACCATCCGTTTCTTAGTCTTTTATGTGTAAATGGTCAATTTTGTTTTTTATTTGAGTAGTCACTTCCATTATTTCCTCCAACATGGTTGGGAATTTAGGAGATTGCCTTTGGCTAAAATATAATATACCTCAGTAGACTGTGAGTGGTTGTTACAGGTTAAATTATGCTATTGCCTTGCAATCATGGCAATATCACCCATAGTCTCGTTTGAGTGACTATATCGTATTGTTGCACCTAGCCACCAGTGCCTTTGAAGATAGATTTCTTCTTTTTGGTCATCAATCGTCTACCTCTACTCCTCGAAAATCACAACTTCGTCTAATTTCTTTTCTTGGTCAGATCATGCCTTATGCTTACATCATGTCTGCTTCTTGGGAGGTACCTGATAGGAATCACCGTAGTGATTAGGGTAAAGCGCCAATTTTTATTCACCAAAGCAAACAACAAAACTTTAATACATAATGGATAAACATCAACAATTCAAGAGGCAAGCAAGCTATCCCAAACCCTATCCCTAAGACAATAATCTCATCATACCAACCCTAAACATACTAAGAATTATTTATACCAAACAATAATAATCATTAAATTAATAAATTTTTATTTTAGCCTTTCAACAAAAATAAATCTTCAAATTATTTGGATGGATTGGTGTGGCGGAAATCATCGTTGTTGTCGGTCAAACATTACTCTCTTCTAACAAGGCATCTTGTCCTCAAGGTGTAAAAGAGAAAATTGCTACTGGATGAAGTCATGCGACTCCCATGTGGCATAATAATTTGGTAACCCTGTCCCTTTAACCAATATTTTTTTCTCACCTGTCATTTCCTAATGCACCCTTTTTTGCTCTAGTGGCTCTAAAAGAACTTCTATATCCTTAGTTAGGGTAGGGGAAAGTGAATAAGAGGGTACATTATCACCAACAACACGCCTCAGCTGCGATACGAGTAACACTGGGTGAAGTGTGAACGAAGGTGGCAATTTTAAACGATAGGCCATCTCACCAATGCATTCTGTGATGTCATAAAGATTGAAATAGCATGGGGGAGAGCTCATTCCTACGCCAGGGCAATATATTCTGTCGATGGGGCCATAATTTTAGATACACCTTATCTTCTATTGTAAACTGCACAACCCTTCGATGACTGCTGGCTTTTTTCTTCATAAGTTGTTGTGCTTTTAATAAACGTCTCTTTAATTCTTCCAACATTTTGTCCCCCTCTTTTAAGTACTGGTTCATCAGAGACACCGGGGTAGCATTGTGTCCATAATGTACCAAATGAGGTGGATCGCGACCATACACAATTTTAAAAGGTGTAGTCTGAGTTGTATGATATGATGTGTTGTGCCAATACTTTGCTCTAGGTAGCCATTTAGCCCATTGCTTGGGCGTGTCGGATACAAAGCAACGCAAATACGTCTGAACACTTTGATTAACAACTTCAGGGTGTCCATTAGTCTGCGGGTGATATGTGGTATTTTCTTCAATACAACCTACGTATTCTAAACAGCTCCCTCCAAAAGTGACTCAAGAAGACCTTGTTTTGGTTTGACACTATCAATTTTGGTTTCCCATGCAAAGAGACAGTCTCTCATATGAAGACAATTGTGATATAAAAACAACAATGTAAAAATAACATAGAGGTATAAATTGTGCATATCTGCTCAACCTCTCCACCACCACAAAGTTGACTGTAAATCCTTCTGATTGAGGAAAGCCTTTGATGAAATCCATTATCACATCCTCTCATACCTTCTTCGTAATGCTAGAGGTTGTAGCAACCCCCAAAACGCTAGCGCCATGTACTTGTGTTGTTGGCACACATTACACCTTGAGATCATTCCCTCCACATCCTTTCTCATTTCCACCCAATACAATTTTGCTATCTTTCAGTATGTCTTGAACACACCTAAATGGCCCCCTCCTCCCCGCAATAGCGTTACAATGAAACTTCTGTAATAACTTTGTAATGTGCCTTGACTTTCGGGGTAATACACATCCCTAGTATAGTAAATGTTGGCCATTCATCACCATGATAATTGTTCTCGCCATTTGATAATGTTGATTGAACCTAGACCAATTCCTCATCCACTTCACTCTCTTGCCTCGAGACCTAATCTAAGACCAACGAGATTGATAATGCCAACAATTGAGGTTCCTCCATCTGATGTGATGGGGGCATCAACATCCTTATTTTCTAATTCTTGTCGATAGTGAATCTCAAAGTCATACAGTCACCATCCATTGTTCCAATAGAAATTTGAGACCTCCAGAATCTGTGCGTTCTTTAAAATGCCGCTCCAACAAATACTGACACTATTTTTGAATAGTTGACATAATTTCCATTAGCTCCCACTTGTAACTGATTTGAGTCGGCCCTTATAGTCAACACTTGACTAAAATAAGCGACGGGCTATTGACATTGCTTGAGAACTGCACCTAACCCACAACCTGAAGCATCCATCTCTATAATGAAGGGATGGTTGAAGTCCGATTCGCCAACACAAGTACTTTCCTCATGGACTAAATTAACTTCTCAAAATCCTGGGTCGCCACTTCTCCCCTTGCTCCATTAATTGCCAGGCAATTGGGCTGTAACCACAAACTTTCGATTCAATAATACCCTGTAAGTCCTAGAAATTCTCTCAACTCCTTTAAGGTCTGAAGTAGTGGACAAACCAACGTAGCCACCACCTTCGATTGGTCTGCCGACACCTCTAGAGGTGACTATACATGTCTTAAGCACTTCACATTTGATTGTGCAAACGAACATTTCTTCAAGTTGGCATAAAGCTAGTGTTCATCAAGTACCGTCAACACCTTCAAGTGATCAAGGTGGTCTTCCAAGGGACGATCGTATATTAGGATATCGTTAAAGAACACCAAACACAAACCTCCAGAGCAATGACTGAAACACCTTGTTCATCAGTGATTGAAATGTAGTTGGGGTGTTGGTGAGCCCGAATGGCATAAGCAAAAGTTTATAGCAACCTTTATGGGTTCAAAAAGCAGTCTTATGCACACCTATAGGTCACATTAGAATCTAATAGTATCCTAACTTCAAATTAAACTTGAAAAATACTGCAGCCACAAACAACTTGTCTAAAAGCTCACGAATCCCTAGATGGAAAATTTGTCAGATATTGTTTCCTTGTTCGTTACCCGGTAATCCAAATAGAAATGTTATGTCTCATTTTTCTTACATAGCAAGATCGGTCTAGAGAAGGGGCTCACACTAGGTTGTATGATTCCTGCCTCCAATATTTCTCGGATTAATCTATTGATCTCATCCTTTTGCGTCTATAGGTAGCGGTATAGGCACATTGTCGGGAGGAGTCCCCAGTCTCAAGTTTATTTCATGTTTGTGTTCTCTCCGAGAAGGTAATCCATGTGGTGAGAGTAAAGCTTTTGCAAATTATTGTAAAAGCTGTTGAACTTGTGTCGGAATCTCTGCCAACTCTGTATCTTGTATCTCTTTCATGTTATGAAATTCAATAAAAAAGCTCAAACTTGGGTTATGAATTGCTCAAATCATGGTTTTGAGGGTCACTACTGTCTTGCACAAACTCAGGCCACCGCGAAGCAATACCCTCATCTCTCTCCTTGTGCTCCAATGTTAGGAGTTTCCAATTTATTATCATTTCTCGTAAGGACTGCCCAATATTACATCAGTGCTCCCTAAATCTAAGAGAAGAATATGCTCTACCCTCTGAATACTTTGCATTGTCAAAATCGGCCATTTACAAATTCCTCTACTTTTTTTTCACATGTCCCGTCCTCATTATTACTCCAAAGCTTCTTGTCTCAACCATCGTAAGCCCCAATTGCTTTGCTACTTGACTAGAAATGAAGTTGTGGGTGACTCCTTTATTTACCAACACCACTATGTCATGTTCCCTGATTTGTCCATCAACTTTCGTAGTTTGGTTTGGTGTGAACCCCACCGTTGCGTTCAAAGAAACTTCTGCCACATCCAACTGAGGTCCTTCCTCCTCCACCACATTCTCCTCTATTTCTTCCTCCACAACCTCCTCTTTGTCTCGCACTAAGGGTATGCTTGTGGTAGCTGCAGTTGTTGGAAGAAGCAGTTGTGAAACTATTGAAGAAGAAGTTGTTTTTCAAAAAGCTACAGTGGTTATTACATTTTTTTTTCAGAAAAGTAAAACTCTAGCTTTCTAGCAACAATCACAGGTAACCAGGTATAGTGTCAAAATACAGCTTTTAGGTGCAATTTATTGAAAATACAGTCAAAACACAGTTTAGCCGAATAGGAAAAACTGCGATGCGGTTTCGCATCGCCACCACATCGCCGCCCCAAACGCACCCTAAGAGAAACTATAATTGTAATCTTTGCATCAATGTCCTTAAACAAACTTGTCTTTGCATTGAAAAGATAACCCATTAGCTAGCTTTTCTTTAATCTGTTTCGTTGTATGATGTTTGAATCTCTCCTCCGGTCGTAGCCCATTATTTCTGTCCCATGAGCTTCTTTCTGGAATCTCACAGTTTGAGTTTTTCATATCATCATAGTTGTAGCATTTCAGTGTGACCCTCCACTTGTGGTGCTTCTATTAGCCCATTCCTTGTATTTTAATATAAGACTAACTGCGTTAATTCCATAGTTTCTCCCAATCCTTGCTATCTCAGTAGACAAAGTGCTACTCGATTCTCTGGCTTAAACCCTTGCATGAAGTTTCCCTCCAACACTTCTTTTGATATCCCTATCAAATGCCCTGATAACATCTCAAATTTCTCTAAAAAAAAAAAAAAAAACTACTCGTATAAGTCCCCCTTCCATGTGGTTCTTAAACATTCCAATAACTGGTCCTTGAATCCCTCATGTTCTGATTGGTTGGCGTTGTTCCCTTCATTGGTACCAAGCTAGAGCCTTCCCTTCCAAATACATGACTGTCGCCATTAATTTTACTTCCTCCATTAACTCATTAAAATGCAAGTATCTTTAAAACCGATAAACCCACCCATAAGCATTATCTTCTTCAAAGAGTGGCATTTCAACTTCTTTATGCATGAGTCTTTATTCTAGCTTCCATGCCCAAAGTTTATTCCACTTGTGAAGCGGGGGCTAGGCTCCCTCTATCGACATCTATTGATTTTCTTTTTCCATAAGTTTGGCTCGCCCCATAATCATGCCCGAAAAGTTGCTACAACAAAATGCACTAACACTATCAGGTGCAACCCTTCAAGGTCTCATCTCTATTGGTTTCTTCGTTTTGGCTGAAATCCTTCGAAACGATTTTCTTCAATCCTGAATCACACGTCCCATTCGGCCTGTTGACGCTCTTTCCAGCAGTTCGGTTGTTGCGGTATTCCTTTCAAGTGTTGTCGCTCAAGTGTTCGTCTAGTTCCTTCGCTCGATCTCACTGTAGGCGGTGGTGAGTTTGTGTGAGGCTCTGTGATCTTCTTTATCATTTCTTCCAAGGCAGTAAACCTCCTCTTCATGGACGAGAAATGCTCCTCCATTCCCAATCTAATGTGACTCACTTCTTCCTTTGATTTCTTCTTCAGCTTATTTACTTTCGTAGCTGCCACTAATCCTTATAAGATTTTGGAACTCCTTTAAATTGTCGAGAGGTTCAAAATTTTTGTACGTGGTTTTAGCATCCACGAAACTCTAGACATTGCAATCGTTGAATTCTTGTACGTGGGTTGGCGCGGGACTATTAGAAGCAGCGTGAAACTCCAAGAGCCGCAATCCGAATACTTGTACGCTAGTTCGATGTAGGAAATCCTGTTGTTAGACTCTCACAATCGGGATTCCATCTGGTCATAGATCCCGATTGCAAGATTCCATCACAAGCGGCATAGAACTCCTTTACACTACGATCCCGATCACGAATTTCATTCAAGAGTGGTGCGTAACTCTTGTACTTTGTGATTTGTTCACTTCCCTTCGAGCTCAAATTGCGATTGTATTGCGTCACCGCAAACCGCTATCCCTCTGCCTAGGCTCAAATCACAATTGTATCGCATCATGTATGGTCTCGATCTTGTCGATTGCTTCCAACTAGGGCTTGTCATGCCAGGATTGCGCAATCCTGGCAGCTATTTCCTAGATCGTCCGTCGATTGGTTCCAGCTATGGCTTATCATGACAGGATTGTGCGATCCTAGCAGCTGTTTCTCAGATCATTTGAGGTGTGGAACTCCTGCACGGAATCCATCTTCGCCTTCATGAAGGAGGTGATGCTTGTTGCGATCCCTTGGTTTGCGTCATTGTCGTCTCATCTAACTTAATCGCACGTTGAGATCCATCATCCCTTCCTAGCTGTATTGCGATATTTGAATGTTTGCAAGCGCTAGTCCTATTGATCGTTTTTTTTTTCAGAGATCAATTGCTCGGATACCATTTATTATTATTATTATTATTATTATTATTATTATTTTATTAGTTTTTTATCTGATAGGAACCACCGTATAGATTAGGGAAAAGCACCAATTTTATTTCACCAAAGCAAGCAACACAACTAGAACTCGTAAATAAAACACATAATTCGAGAAACAGGCGATCTCTCCTAAACCGTAGCCGTAAGACTCAAAACAATAATCTGATCATACGAACTCTAAACATAATAAGACCTATTTATACCAAACAATAAGAACTAATAAATTACTAAATTGTCCTTTTAGCCTTGTGCCTGGAATAAGGTTTCAAATTATTAGGCTGGTTCAGCATGATGGAAATCGTCATGAGTGCCAGCATAACCGGACCTCATCTTTGAATGTGGTGAGTCCACTGTGTTGGTAAATACCAATGTTGAGGTTAGGGAAGTTACCTCTTAGGAATCCTGTCAATCACTCTCAACTGACCAGCTTAACTTTATCATTCTATCATTCCATTTATCTTTTTCGGATCCAGGGAAGGCTAGCATTTCCCTCGCTGTCCCCTAAAGCTAAGGAAGATGTCATTCAGGATGTTGTAAGCGCTGTCATAGCCATCCCTTTGTCATTGCTTCACCGACAGGCCCAAGAAATTGATTGTTTGCATGATACTCATGCATAGAAGGCATGAGGCTAGCCGTGACTAATGACACGCGGAGCATCGCTTGAAACATTTATCAAATGCTTCATCCTGAGCTAGTAGATGTTGCCGTAGTGGTCATTGTAGAAGTCTCGACCTATCGTCATTGTCGAAGTATTCTCCATATGCATTGTTATCGAAGATCAAGGAGCTGATGCTGCCTCTTTTGTGGCAGCTAAACATCACATGACCACTGTTGTTGCCTTTGTCTGCCATTTTCTAATCAATAATTTCTCTTTTTTCTTTCATGGAGTATCACTCATAAGTTAGCTATTTCATCAATGATGGAGAAAGAATTTGAAAATGTATGTTGATTGAGAAAAGTGGGAAGAAGATGCACTTGTGTGGTTCTCATAAGCACTCAAATGTGCAAGTTAATATGATTTTAGTGCAAGGGAAAGTGCAATGCCTCATCTTGTGCAACCCATCAGAGTTGTTCACATGCTTAGTAATCTGAATTTTGATTCTGAGTCAAAGCAAAATTCAGAAGGGGCTAGTCTCGTGTCAATTCTTATATTAATCTAGGCTTGCAGATGTCGACGAGTCCTAATTTCCGGTCAAATTGGATGAAACTTCTGGATTTTCCTAAACATGGGCTCAATTTTCATCTCACCATTCTGTTAGGAGCTCCGAACAACATTATCCCCCCAATGATTCCTTAGGTAATTCTCTCCAATTCTCGATCTATCTGTAATCGTCTTTGAACCAGCTTTGGCCACTCAAGGGTCACCTTGTGGTCTCATTGAGAATAATGACCACACTAGCAATGTTTCCTGTAACATTGCAACGTCTCTCAGCCACAATCTCCTTTGTTTTCAAGAATCAATCATCTGATTGTCAAGTGCCTGTCGCCCTGCATGCCATCGCTTCCCAACCCACCACATGGACCACTACCTCTGCTGTTGCCATTTTCAGTCTCTTGTTGCTCTCAAATCATTATCATTCCAGAACCATCCCAAGCTAGTACAATTCATATAAATACTCCTGACCTTTTCAATGTATTATATGATAGAGAGAAGAACTCAAGCCCATATATTATATCAAATAGTGTACGAAGGTATGTTTGGGGAATGGGAGAGCTTTTATGACTTCCACAATCTATTTATAGTGGCATATTCCACAATGTTGAAGCATTTAAAATATATTTTGTCGTCTCCTCTTTTTCTCCTGTAGTGACCAAGCCTGCCCTCTGATCTTGCTTGATGAATTAATTTACTCGAACTCGTTCTCAATTATATCTATTGTTCCTGTTCCTGTACATCGCTGCTAGATCAAAATTCATTTTAAAAAAAAATTAAAAGAGCTGAATTTTCGTTGGAAGTGACTACAAAAATTTAGATTGATTTAAATTACTATACTACCCACTTGATTAATGGCTTGGATTCTTCTGGTATTTACTAGAATTACCGCATTTTAATCACTCGACCATTTCACCAATTATTAATGCATCATCATGATCAATTTCTTTACTATTTCTAAGAGCCCGAGAATATTTAATTTTTAGCAACCCAAACTCTCCCTTTTTCATTTGTTTGCCAGCCAGCTCAAGCAAATGAACCATTGCAACAATATTAATTTGTCCTGGGATCCACTCATAATATCTATTAGATTCCTCATCCAAGAGCTGAAGTATTCTATCCCTGTCATCGTCGCTGAAGCCTAAACTCCTATCTACTTTAATGTTATTGTCGACTAACTTTTTATTTGCACCATCGAAGAGGATGAGGGAGTCTTTTTGCCTCCTGTTCTAAAACCATCATCATTGCAGGCGCTGTTATTTGAACTGCTGCATATTTAACCTTTTTCTACTCTAGCCTTCATAATTTTCTCTGTACCGCTTAAATCACTGGCACTTTCATCTTTCGGATTAGTTAATTTTAATGAAGGAGTAAGTGAACATGGAATAAGCAGAAAGATTCAAGGAGGAAGAAGCTGTGCATGCGGGTCAATTAAAATTGCTCAAATGTGTCCCTTCATACAGTATTATAGTGAGGAAAATGTATAATGTCTCATCAATGTGTCCAATAGTTTGAATTATGTTTTACTTGGCTTGAGAACTTTACTAGCTGGATTTAAGGCATTTTTTTTTAACTGATTGATCGCTAGTCGGAGACCGCCGATCAACCCCTATAGGTTGAACTGACCGAGGGGCGGACCCCCATTCCTATCCTTTGTGCTATTCGAATCCTCCCGAAAGGGGTGAGTTTTGAACCCCTGATCCGAGGGTCTTACGTCAAGGCCGCTACCAATGAGCCAAGGAGCTAATTTAATACCAATTCATAGATTGGCCTTGCTTTTCAGAATGTAGACCATATTTTTAGATTGGAAGAAACTTTCTAGATAGTTTGAAAGTTGTCACTCATTTTTTCATACTACCGACAGGTTTACTGGCTAGCTGGTCTTCTGGAATTTTCTAGTCATCCGAAATGGCGAAAAGATACCGAAGATTAATGCTTGTTTTACTCCGAGGAATAATTTTACAGTGTCATGAATTGTTGATTATGGTTGAAATTAGTCTATTTTTCATTTCTCTTGAATTTTGTGATTAAAATATATTTACAAGGACTGGGTTTACCAACTGCAGCTCGCAGATGTCTGGTCCTGTGGAGTAACTCTTTATGTTATGCTGGTGGGAGCTTACCCTTTCGAAGATCCAGAGGATCCCAAAAACTTCAGAAAAACTATTGGAGTAAAGACTCAATACCACTAATGTTATTATTATTATTATTTTTTATTATCTATTTCAAGATCATGATTATTGTTTGGCACTATAATGCATGGGAAACGTCATTTGATGAGTTCTTTTTACCACTAAACTTTGTTGCATTTGATTCTGAACTACAGAGAATCATGTCGGTACGGTACAAGATACCTGATCACGTCCACATATCCCAGGACTGTAGGAATCTTCTCTCCCGAATCTTTGTTGCCAACCCCATTAAGGTATTTCCTTGAACTTTGTGACTGCATAATTTTTTGTGCTGACATTTTAATGACTTTATATGCCATAATCAAATTTATCCGAGAACATTAAAATAATTTGTTTATCAATCATTTCCGTATAAATTGCAACTGAGGCCCAAGTTGGCTAAGTAGCTGAACAACTTTAAAAAAAAAATGCTTGTGAAATTATGTATAAAATGCTGAGTACTTTGCTTTTCCATTCTTTAAGAGGATAGCCATAAGCGAGATAAAGAAACTTCCATGGTTCTTGAAGAACTTACCGAGGGAGCTGACTGAAATAGCACAGGCAGTGTATTACAAGAGGGATAACAATGCGCCGACCTATTCTCTTCAGAGCGTTGAGGACATTATGGAGATTGTTAAGGAAGCGAAAAATCCGCCTCTCTTAAACCCTCCTGTTTCAGAATGGGTTGAAGATGATGAGGAAGGCGAAATCAAAGGCAGAGAGGAAGAGGAACATGAGTACGAGAAGCAGGTGAAGGAAGTCCAAGCTACTGGTGAATACGTAATTAGTTGATATAAGAACCAAAGCGTATTCATATATGCTATGGTCTCACTTGGCTAGGTTTGCTCTTTGAATATCCACAGAAGATTTCACGAGGAAGTCCAATGCTTGTGAAATATCTACTTTTTTATACAAAGGGAAATGTACTTTTTTATACAAAGGGAAATGTGTTTTAGCTGTAAAAATCAAAGTTTAGGTTTGAGAAATAAATGCATAAGAATTGGGTGCTATGTATGTAAATTCCCCTAAAAAGTATAAATTAAGTTGAGGTTCACTCTATAAGCTATTGGTGACCAATTTCGTTCTAATTGATAGTATGCTACCTAGTAACTCAGAGCACGAGGAAAATCAAGTTGCTTGTGTACTTTATTGTTTTGGCCCTGCTGCGCCTTAAAATGATTATGCTTGAATGAATCTTGATGAGAATTCAACGGTGTTTCATGATGATTTCCATGAGTATAGTCAACTCAAGTAGTACATAACAAAACAACACAAATATCTAATGAAATTTACAAGTTCATTGTGACCCTGGCAGATTGAATTGGTTAAACTTTCTTAGCTGATGTTCTTCAAAAACTAATAGGCTTTGAACTAAATGGATCTAATAAGTTGCTATCCTGTTATTGAAGAGAGTTAAGGAGAGGGAAGCAAGAAAGAACATAACAATTCTTTTCTCAGTATCTTCTAATGGTCAAATTAAGAGACTGGATAAGGGAGATGTAACGCTTGTATTTTATAAATAGCTATGGTCAAAGGATTAAGTTTTTCTTCTAGGAAAAGCATGCAATGTGGATACATTATTTCATAATAATAATAAAAAAAATAACAATATCAATAATAATAATAATAATAATAATAATAATAATAATAATAATAATAATAATAATAATAATAATAATAATAATAATAATAGCAACGACGAAGACGGGACGAATAATAATAATAATAATAATAATAATAATAATAATACATCTATATATAATGATTTATTTTATCAATGTGATCTTTTATGTTTCTTATTTCATTATGTATCTTCTGACGTGATATTTTAAAGGATGAATTACTTAGTAGGGCTGTCCATTTTGCTTTTGAAGTTTCCTAACAATCTATTTTTTAATTTTTACTTACCTTAATTAAAAAAATAAAGTATGTCTAATACCATATAAAGTCAGAGTTGCATTATCAATGAAGATTTTAAATTATTAGTATTAGACATCACCTAGAGAGTTTAAGCAATATGTTCTATTTAACTATAATCTTTCAATGTGTGTGTAGATATATATCTAATACCAAGACTGTCAGGAGAGAGCTTTGGCAGGAGATTTAACAAATAAACTCTAAGGAAACTTACAGCTGGATAGTGGGAGGGGATTTCAATAACATTGCCTCAGCAGATGAAAAACTTGGTGGAAGAGACCCACATCTTACTAAACTCATTGAATTCAATGATAACATTCAAAGAGATGGTTTATTTGACTTGGGATTCCAGGGCAATCATTCCACTTGGAGGAGAGGCAAAATATGGGAGAGATTGGACAGATTTTGGCAAACAATGCTTGACATTAGAATTTCCTTCACACCATCATTACTCACCTGAACTTTGCTGGGTCAGATCACAGACCTCTACTCATCACTATTACTACCCCCACTAATCAAACCACCCCCTCCTTTCAGATATTTGAATTTTTGGTCTTTCCATCCTAATTTCCAATTTGTTATTACTGAACATTGGACTGGGTGCTCCCATCCTAACCCTTATATCAGGCTCCAGAATCTTCAATTTAAAATGGCTGGAATCCTTAGACACTGGAGCTGGGAGTCTATAGGGGATATTTTCCATGGTGTCTCCAAGGCAGAAGAGGAGGTCACTGCACTTGAAGCTGCTACACAATCTGATGAATCTATGTATGGACCTTTTCTGGCTGCTCAGGAAAAGTTACTTACCTTAGTAAACTGGCAGGACCAATTTTGAGGCAGAAAGCAGCAATCAACAAATTTAAGGAGGGGGATAGAAACACTAAATTCTATCATGCTTGGATCAAATACAGGAGGAAATGCAATGTCATTCACTCTATCATGAATGACCAAGGGGTACTGCTCAGAGATGGTACATATATTGCTAATGATGCTGTCACCTATTTTCATAATCTTCTTACTCATACAACTTGCTCTAGGCCTCCTATTGATGGTAGTCTTTTCAGGAGGGAGCACCAGTTTACTAATTCTCTTATGTTAACTGATACACCTTTACAGGAGGAAATTTGGGTGGATCTTAACTCTATTGACAGTACTAAAGCTGCAGGGCCTGATGGATTCAATACTGATTTCTATAAAAAGACTTGAGCTAATTGTAAGGTTAAGGTGACTACTGCTATTAAAAGTTTCTTTCAAGGCAATGACATCCCACAATATTTTCATGCTTCAACCATTGTTCTAATCCCTAAAAACAATGCTCCCAAGAATTGGAATCACTACAGACCCATCAATCTCACCATTGTTATTAGCAAAATCATTAGTAAAATCATTGTGGGGGAGGTTATAACCTCATCTTAACAAAATTATCAGCCCTAACCAGTCAGCATTTATGAAAGGCAGATCTATAACTGACAATGTCCTCCTTGCACAAGAACTACTGCTTGACTTGGATAGACCTTCTAGGGGGGTAATCTCATCTATAAACTTGATATTAAAAAAGCTTATGATACTATAGACTGGAATTTCATCCTTCAGGTGCTGCATGCTAGAGGTTTCACTAATGGTTTTTGTCTTCTAATTAAAAGATGGCTAAAACACAACCCCCATTCTATTCTCATCAATGGGCAAAGCTAGGGAGGTTTCCAAGCCACCAGGGGACTCAAACAAGGAGATCCACTCTCCCCCACCATTTTTATTATTGTGATGGATTATCTTTCTAGGCTGCTGGAGTCCCAAGTCATCCATTCCTTTATGCTAGATACCATCATAAGTCCAACTTGATTATCTCTCACCTTATGTATGCTGATGATATTATGCTGTTTTTCAGGGCTTCTAAACCAGTTGTAAAAAGAGTTCTAAACTGCCTTAGTCAATTTCAACATGTTTCTGGACTCCATTTCAACCAAGCCAAGTGTGAATTAATCTTCCCCAACCATATCCCATCTAATACTTCCCAATGGATAACTCAGTTTACTAGTTATGCTAAAGCCAGCCTCCCACTGAAATACTTAGGGGTGCTTCTAATCAAAGGAAGATCCAAACAGGTGCATTTTGAAGAGACTATTGGGAAGCTTAATGCCCATTTATCTAGCTGGGCCAATTCATTCTTATCCACTGGTGGGAGAATCACCCTACTTAATAGTATGTTAACTACTTTCCCCTCATATGTACTTCAGATGTCTTGCATGAAGAAAAGTTCTAGAATCCAAATTGAGAGGATTTTTAACAGATTTCTCTGGTCTAGGCAAAGGAAACAAATTCATTGGGCTAGCTGGAAAACGTTAGCCAAGCACAGGAGGCTGGGGGATTGGGTTTCAAAGGTTTAAAGCACCTACAGCAAGTTAATTACTGCAAACTTTGGATCCATTTCAGGCAACAAAACTCTCTTCGTGCTCAATATATGAAGGACAAATATTGTAAAGACATTCACCCTACCTCTTCTCAAATCAAACCAGGTAGTTCAAGAATCTGGAAACACATGATTATTAATAAAGATATTGCTGATTCATTATATTTATGGGAACTGGGGAAAGGGGAAATAATGTTCTGGCAAGACCATTGGTGCCCTGGGGATATACTTAAGGCTTTACACAACACTGATAAATTGCAATTTCTAGTGGCCAGTTGCTGGAATGAAATGAATTGGTCTATTCCCAAACTCCAGCAGCTTCTCATGGAATCTTCTGTTAATCAAGTATCTAAAATTCCCTTTGATAGATCCCAACCAGACAAGCTCATCTGGCAATTTGGTAAGAGGCACAGCCTTACCAAACATATTTATCTCAGCATCCACACCTGGCCTCCAGCTAACCGGGGAAAGAAAATTTGGAACAACTACCTCACCCCTTCCATGTCCTTCTTGATCTGGAGACTCTTTCCTAGATACATTCCAACTGATGACATCCTCAAGTTGAAAGGCCTGAGAGGACCTTCCAAATGCTATTTATGTAGTGTCCATTCTGAAACTGTGCAGCATCTTTTCTTCACCTGCCCCTTCTCCCAGGAAGTATGGACCGGTGTCATCAACTTGCTTAATATCAACACCTTACTGTTGGATTGGCATGATTTGTTTGTTTGCTGGCAATCCTGGCAGAAGGCTAAGGCTGGAGATATCCCTTTCATTGTTGCCTGGTTCATTTGGATGCATAGAAATGGTGTGAAGTATGATGATAAGGTTAGCAAGGCTGTAACTGTGGTAGGTCACTGCCACTCATTCATCTCCAAGCTGATAACTTTTAAGAAATTCCCTAGCATTCTCAAAGCCCCCCCTCCAGACCAACCCAAACATTCTAGAATTATTCTAATCCACTAGAGGCATAATTGGTTGCTGTATATTGGGCTGTCTACCTGGCTACTCTCAACCAGTGGTCCAACATTATTGTGGAGGGGGACTCCACTATCTTATTACAGTATCTGCAGAATGATCTCCCCCTTGGCACCATTCTCTTTGGATTAATAGAATTAGTTCTCTAACTCAACATCTCTCTACACAATTTGTTTTCATTTATAGGGAAGGAAACAGGCCTGCAAACTGGCTAGCCAAAAGAGCCATTTTCTCACAGGAAGTGAATGTCTCATCTACTCCCCCTCCTCAGCTGCAGTTCCTCCTGCAAGCAGATATTTTTCAGGCACCTCACTTCAGAAATGTGGAAGATTGAAGCTCAATCTACAACAATTAATCAGATCAGACTTCCTGCTTTAATTTGGGTTGACTTAACAGATTACATGTTTTATTTTGTTTTTATTAACTTCACTTTGCATTTTTTATGTTTCTGAAGACCTGTTATGTGTCTCTTTTTTTCTGTTTTGGTTTCATTGGGTATACTTTGGGATAGGTTTATACTCTTAGCTACTTACCTTTTCTTTTTTTTGGTGTGGAGTTGTAATGTGATGGGCTTGCTCCCCATGGATTCTTTTGTAACTTCACCTTTAGTTGAACATGTAGGGAGCCATAAGCCATAAGAAACTCCTTCCCCCTCCCAAACAATATATATATATATATATATATATATATATATATATATAAGTAGTATGTATATGTATTTATATGTATGTATGTATGTATCTATATTTAAATGTATTTACATGTATTTATATGTATTTATATGTATTTATGTATGTAGATATATTTATATGTATGTATGTATGTAGAGTATAAATATATCTACATACATACATACATATAAATACATATAAATACATATAAATACATTTAAATATAGATACATACATACATACATATAAATACATATACATACATACATACATACATACTATATATATATATATATATATATATATATATATATATATATATATATATATATATATATATATATATATATATATGGAGTGCGGTGATGCGAGAGAAGCTCCGTTAGGGTTTCGATGGAGGAGGTGAGGTTTTTGTTGGCGACTGTGACTTCTTGGTGGATGTTGAAGCGGGTTTGGTGGCCGATCGAGTTCTTCTTTCCTCTCGATTCTCGTTCTTCTCTTTTTTGGCTTCGGAAGTGTTTTGGTCCTTCCCGGGCTTTCCTTTTTTGAATTTGGGTGGGGGTTACTGTTACATTTGTGTCATGGCTACTGAACTTACCAAGGCTGACCCCAATTTTGTGGGAAAGGGTACTTTTGCTGAAGTTATTGCGAGGAAGGAAGGAGGCTCCACCATTGGGGACAAACTGGTTTTTCCCCAGCTCTACCATGATGCTATTGAAGGTAAGGCCGACTGTGAGTTTATAAGGCACTGCACTAAAATGGCTGGCAAACTTGCTTTGATCTTCAGAGAGGAGGAAATGGCTAAACTATCTGAGCCATATCGTTTCACTTTGGTTGGCAAATTTCAGTTTGGACATCCTAAACTTGATGTTTTAAGGAAAGCTGTGGATGACTTTAAACTTTTGGGGAGCTAGAAGATTGGGGTGTTTGACAGTAGACATATCATGTTGTAACTCTCTTTGGAAGAGGACGATGCCCAGATATTCTCTAAGAAGGTTATTATGATTGATGGCAAACCAATGAAATTGCTTAAATGGACCTTGGACTTCGATCCTTCTAAGGAGCCACCAATTGTTCCAGTATGGTTCATCCTTCCTAACCTCAAGTTACTTTTCAACAATCATAAAATTATATATGATATTGCAGATTCAATGGGAAGGCCACTCAAGCTGGATATACCATCTGCCATTGTAACAAGAATCTCAAATGCTAGGTTCTTAGTGGAAAGGGACATCACACAGCCTTACTTAGATGGTGTCTGGCTGGGTACTGCTAACAATGGGTACTGACAGCCTATAGTGATGGAGTATCAGCCCCTTTATTGTAAACACTGCCACATCTTTGGACATACAATGGACTAATGCTACAGAATACATCCTAGGCTTAGGCCTTATAATGCTGCCAACAAAGGCAAGAAAACTGCTGATCAAGTTACTCATAAAACTTCTCGAGTCAATTTACGTAATCCGAGACCTTCCGGGGTGCACCTAATTCGTCCCTTTTCCTATTCGCTGACCAATTGGAACCTTTACGTGGTCTAAATCTTTTCGAAGTCGTTCAAAACAAGGCTGCAGTTGGGCATCATGTACCAATACCTCCTACTGTTACTGCTCATAACCAACCAGAAACCCAGTCTGAACCTTTTCCTCCCCAGGCAATTGACATAAGGGATCCCTCTGATGATGATGAACTAACACTGCATCCTAACATACAAAACAGTGGACCCCTTGAGGGGGAGGCATTACCTTTCAGCTCTGAAGCTGGTAACACCTTTATTACTCCACCAGACCCTCTCAATGAAGTTTCTACTCAATCTGTGTTAGCAGGAATTGCAAACAATGTGGAAGAGGTATGGTCTAAAAAAAAAGCAGCAGAAGAAGAAGAGACACTTTAGAATTACAACATTTATCTCCAACAAACATTATTGGTTTGGAAATCTCTGCAACCCGTAGGCTCACTAGGCCTGGTAAAGCTCTTCACCATGATTAATCTACTATGCTGGAATGTTAGGGGTGTGGCTAGTCCTGGCACCCTTAACAGACTCCTATACCTTAAAAGGACTCATAAGTTGTGGTTAATTGCTGTGTTAGAACCTATGGTACAAAAATATCCAGAAATTCACAAAAAACTTTCCAGACTTTCAGTTTTACTCTAACTGCAATAACAAAATCTGGGTGCTCAGTAGGAAGGAATTGAACTGTAAATTGTTATTGATAATTATCAATTCTTACATCTTCAGTTTGGTTTGGATCAGTTCACTGGTTTTAGTACTTTTGTTTATGCTGGAAGTACCATCAATGACAAAACTTCTTTATGGTCTGAGTTGATCAATATCATTAATGGCATCAATACTAATTGGTTGGTGGGTGGGGATTTCAATTGCATCAGGGATCCCAGTGAGAAGTTGGGTGGTAGAACCCCTGATCTCCAGTCCATGCTTACTTTCTCCCAAAACATTACTAGGGCTGGTTTATTTGACTTGGGTTTCTTTGGTTCACCTTTCACTTGGCAGAGAGGTGCTCTTTTGGAAAGGATAGACAAAATACTGGCTAATGACTCCTGACTAAATACCTTCCCTATTACTCAGGTCCAACATCTCCATAGAACAACTTCAGATCATTCCCCCCTTTTAATTCAAATCTCCTTTTATCCTAGTTTTGGCCCTTCCACTTTCAAATTTTTAAATGTCTGGACTTTGCATTCCAGTTTCTTGGAAGTGGTAAGGTCTGCTTGGGTTACTCCAATTAGTTTTTGCTCCAACTATATGATTAAACTCTGGAAATTACAGAAAGCTGTGGTCTTTTAATTAAGGTTGTGGAACAAATAGTGTTTTCGCAATGTATTTCAGCAGGTGAAAGATGCTGATGACAAGGTCCAAGGTCTGGAAGCAATACATGATCAAGGATGGGCACATACTCAGGAGTTGATTATTGCACAAAACCATCTGTTACAAACTCTAGACAGGGAAGAATTATTTTTGAAACAAAAAGTGGCAGTCAATAAACACTTATTTGGAGATAGAAACACAAAGTTCTTCCATGCTGTGATTAAATACAGAAGGCAGATTAATGCTATTCTTAGAATCAAAGATACTGATGGCAGCTGGATTTTCTACCCCCAATTAATC